>OZ024887.1:8042185-8302136 GCA_964017195.1 Siderastrea radians | reverse complement strand
ACCGTATACTCATACGCTCTTCATGAGTTTTGTCTTTATCATTTCAAGGAACAACAGCGTCTTGCTATGAAGGAGCTAATTTTGGGACGAGATGTATTTGTCATTCTACCAACGGGTTCGGGAAAATCCTTAATTTTTCAAGCTTTTCCGCTGGTGTTGGATTACATTGAAGGAAACCACGGTCGGCATCAGTCTATTGTTGTTGTAATTTCTCCACTTCTTTCGTTGATGAAAGATCAGGTGAACTATCTTCAAAGCAAAGGTGTAAAAGCAGCTTACCTGGGAGAAGGACAAGAAGACGAAACGGTGAAGGATGGTGTAGAGAAGGGTGAATACCAAATTGTGTATGGCTCCCCTGAAACGTTCCTTGCTACTATTCGCTGGCGAAAAATGTTGTCAAGCACAGTGTATCGACAAAATCTGCGTTTAATTGCTGTAGATGAGGCACACTGCATATCTCACTGGGGATTTTCACTAAAGAAAGGAGAGAGGGCGTTTCGAATTTGGTTCCGAAGAATCAACGAACTGAGATCTCTCGTTGGACGCGTTCCGCTGTTAGCCCTAACAGCGACAGCAACGAAGGACACTCGCAATAAGATCACAAAGACATTGGAAATGGACAATGCAGTCCTATTTTCCGCCATTCCTGATCGCAAAAACATTGCTTATGCAGTTCAAGTGACTGGCAGCGACCCTCAAACCACTTTCCAAGCACTCATTAACACATTGAAAGAAAAGAGACAAACTTGTGATAGAGTTATAATTTACTGCCCAAGAATTAAAACGGTGGCAGCACTCTATGGTATTTTTAAGGGAGAGCTTGGAGAAGATATGTATGTCAACAGAGATGGCAACCCACAAGAAAGGCTAGTAGAGATGTATCATGCAAGGATTGATGAACAAAATAAAGACACAATTTTGAAATCTTTTTCTGATGAAAATGGGTGCATACGTGTCCTTATTGCTACAATTGCTTACGGGATGGGGATAGACTGTAAAGGAGTAAAGAATGTTATTCACTATGGGCCACCACAAAACCTGGAGAGGTATTTACAAGAAAGTGGGAGAGCAGGACGGAGTGCAGACCTTAGTTGCAGGGCTGTCATTTTGTATTCTAATGTCATGTTGCAGCAATGTGATGAGGGTATGGTCAATTATATCCACAACAAGAACTCAATTTGTAGACGTAAACTGCTCCTTGCTCACTTTGATGTTGATTTGTCCGAGATGGAGCACTACAGCAATCCTCATCAGTGCTGTGATGTTTGCAAGCAGAAATGTAATTGTGATGGGGATTCCTGTGGTTTTGTGTTCTTTGACAATGTGCTTCCACAGGACAGCAGTAAATCAACAATTGAGCGGTGTGTAACAACTGATCAAATGCAAAAACTAACTGACAAACTGAGGTATTTGAGGACCTCCTTCAACAATTACTTTATGAAAATGGCAATGGAGTCCCATGTACCTCTGCTAACGTCAGTTGATTTGTTGTCTGGATTTGGTGACTCACAAATATCTCAGGTTATGGAACATGCTTTGAAGATTTTCTCCTTAGCCAATGTGTACCAATTTGTGGATATCTGGCATCCGGATGTGGCAATCGAAATACTATTTGTGCTTAGTTTGGTTTTTGGTGACATTGACCATGATTTCGAAGATCATGATATGCAACAGGATTCGTTATGTTCAGTTCCAGACTTTGATTTATGGAGTAGTGAATCTGATGACAACGATGCAATGTTTGTTCCTAGTGATTTTTTTACTGCAGAAGATATGTATGGATACCCAGAAGATGAGGATTCTTTGTAAGGTACATATACATTAAATTATGTTTTGCATTGTACTCTTTACAGTTTTTTTTATCTTGATAATAATTTCCAGACTAAACCTTTATTAGTGTTGAAAAACAAACAAAAAAAAACACGAAAAAAGCACACATGGTGGCTAACTAGTTTTCTATTGTGTGAATACATTGTAATGGTCAAAACCAGTTATTCACTGTACAGATAATTACATGTAACTGTATGAATATCGAAGCAAATTTGTCTGCTAAAATATAACATGCAACATATGTTGTTATACTAAGCTACAACTTGGATTTTTAACTTTTATATTTATATGCTACAATTTGACTTGGTTTTTTTTTCCAATTCTGGAAAATCCATTTGAAACATTCTGTCCATTGTTTGCCTAAACTGAAAACTGTTGACACACACACATGCACACCCACCCACACACATACCTGTACCCAGGTAAAATTTTTGTTGGGATCCCACCGGGGACCCCGGGTGGGATCCCAGGGTGGGATTTTGGAATGGGATCCCGAGTGCATCCCAGGTGGGATCCCAATAGAAAATCCCAACAAATAGAAATTTTCCAGAGATGCTTGTTGTAGGGTGGGATCCCGGGTGGGAATGGGATCCCGGGTAGGAATGGGATCCCGGGTGGGGATGGGATCCCGGGTGGGGATGGGATCCCAGGTGGGATCCTACCTGGGAATTTCTGGTTCAGGAATCTTACATTTAGTCAGCTTGTTTAAGGCTGAGGATCCCAGGTGGGATGTAATTCTGCATGAGCTTAAGAGTCCTCAACAGGGCAATTGCTTAGGTTGTGTAAGTACAAGGTCTACATCAGACTTAATTGAGCCACTAAAACGAGAATCACTGTTCAGACTGGATCACTGGATCACTGTTCAGATCACTGTTCAGACTGTTCAGACTTGGATGTTTTAATTTAAAGAGCTAGTGTCACCCAAAGTGCTTTGCGCGCCAAGGTACATTTTTCATATATGAAAAGTACGCCATTTTCTTGATTGTTGTAAAGTCTGATTTGTATCTTCTTCCGTCGCTGCCGTTAGTGATCCGAAAGCACTAGTGTGAATTTTGACTTCACATTTAAGTGTCGCCGTATCGATTTCGTTGTATATTTCTGAATTCTGAAGTGTTTTCGCGGTGGAGGAGATCTTTGAATTGAATGCCTTGTAGGGTTCAGGAAAGTTGAGGCGACTGTATTATTCGCAAGTAGGCAGTTTTAAATAAGCACCACACTGACAACCCTTGCATCAGGAGCCTGGCCAGACCGGGGTAGACCGGGGCCAAAGCCTGGCCTGAAAGCCGAGGTGAGCCCGGCCACAAGCCAGGCTTTGGCCAGGTTGGCCAAGGGATAAAAATGCCGGGGAAGCAGTGGTCAGGTGGCCAGCCCGGCCTGGCCTGGCCGTGGCAGACCGGGGCCAAAGCTGGACTTGAAAACCTTGTTGATCCGGGTCACAGGCCAGACTGGCCAGGCAAAAAACTACCAAGGCCAGCCTGGCCAGTGACAAAAGTAAGACAACTGTGGTTGCCAAGATCAGCTGAAGTAACCAGGAAATTAATTACTGGCAGATTAGTAAGTTGCCAGGCAAATTGTGCAGACATTACTATTAATAAAATTGAATGCCATTTCAAAAATGCTATCAGAATAACATTGAATACAATGATTTATTATGCATTGTTGCACCTCAAACATTGAAAGTTTTTCATTCAGTTGCATTATTTACAACAATTTTAAAACAGCACCTTCTTAGTAATGGTTATATACAATGTATAATACAACAATGTTATAATAAATAGAATCTCGTTCAGAAAGGAATAGTGCCTAAGAATAAAAAAATAATAAACTCAAAAAATTGCAGCGTTTAATTGAGGGCGGCGTTTATTCGAGGGCAGCGTTTAATCGAGTAAATACGGGGTACATGCATTTGCTCTTTTCATTCTTCTAAAACAAGAAGTTAAGTTTTCATTTCTAGGCAGCTATGAAAAGTGTCTTTGAATTTATTGAATGTTTGTCCCAATGTGACTAAACATATAAAAGGCAAACATGGAGAGCATTAGAATTTAGACAAACACCCCATACATTTAAATTCCATTCAGTTAAAAAACAAGGTTTCACATTGTCTAGCAAACCAATGCAATCAGTAATTGGTTCAACTGACTAAAACATCCAGGAAATTGCAATATTGGTAGATTACAATCTATATTAGTTACTGCACAAAGAACTGCTGACACCATAAACTTATACGTGTACGTGTTATGGAAATACAGAGCTATAAGCTTTAAGCTTATTATTCATTTGAATGTCCAGAGCAATCAATTGTCAATTAAATCTACATTTGAACATTGTGTTCTTTAATTATGAGTCAAACAATGCAAAAGAAAATGGCATCAACAGAATTTAGTGCCATGTTTAAGCAACTTAGCTTATTAAGAACCAGCATTGGTGACTTGAGATTGCTCTGCTGTTTGAGTGTCAGTCTCCCTCAGCTGAAGTCACTGAACAATGTGTTGAATACAGTCAATATCTACCACAAAACAGAAATGATTGGTCAAAACCAGCTTATCTGAATGATGCTACATTTGAAACATGCTTAAAAAGCAATATTCTTTTAAATTATACTACTCTTACAGTCCACAAGCTGTAAGCTCAAGTTTCATTTACCCCAAACATTTCACAATTTAGGAGATCCTTTGAGCATTTAAACAAGGACCCAAATCCTCTGTCATTCTTAGTTACTTTGAAAAAATGTACACAAGCCTGGTAGAAAAAAGTATCCAGATTTAAGCTCAAGCTTTAATAAAGGACGTCAGTCTGCCTGCTTCAGATTTGCAAACATTTAGCTGCTTAACTCAGAAGCACATGGTCGATCTTTACTTAAAATAATCATTAATTTTGAATCCAATATTTCAAAATTATCATTTGCTTCAACTTACCTCAGCCTAAAGGGTAGCTGATCCACGTTTTGCTGCTCTGATTCTTCATTTCAAACTTAAAAGAGGCAAACTTTTCCATTTCAAGCCACGAACTGAACACAAAAAATCGCGCCGAAACCAAAAAGAACGGTCACTATCTGAGCCCGCAGTGGTCTAGCTGGTGACCGAAACAACCCAATTTGTTTCCAGGTTCCTCAGAAATGTGTTCTGAATTTCAAGATGGCGGTTGCTCTAATGGCCCACGTTATTAAAAGCTAACATAATGCAAGGAAAGGATGAAAAATCATTATTTGACTTATACAGTGGCTCAAAAGAAATTGACGTCTTGGAGAAGTTTGGAATCGGGCCTGTTATTCTGAAAAAGGTGTTATGCATTGTGTCATTGCATTGACCACATCAAACGTTACACGTGTTGTCTCCCATTGCAAACTTACGCAGGCAATCAACAGGTAAACTGCTTTTCTTGAGTACAGGATTTTGATTTATTTATCTATAAATAGTGCCTCATTTTTACAATTTTCAAGCAGAAAAAGAAATATCCTTACAGCATAATTCTTGCTCAATCTGTTCAAAGCTGTGTTTGATAGCTGTTTATACCTCAAGATGCAATGTGTGACTGGTCACAATGTTTTTAATAGCACTTTTAGTGTAGGAATTTCAAGTTTACAACACGTTCAAGACGTCGATCATTAAAAATTTCTCAGTTCCAGATCTTTTAAGGTAAAGTCAGTGACCTCGTTTGTGAATCATTTTAATATATGACTAGCTGAAGTCAATCAGTTTTAATTGTAACTTCAGAGACATTTAAAATGCCAACAATAAAACATCTTAAGTAGTGACCTCTAGTAGAGTTTCTTTGATGTCTCGATCTTATGACGGGATTAGCAAAAACAACCAATAACTTTCACTCCATGAGAAAAATGCTAGGCTTCTCACGACTACTTTTCAATGCCAGAAAACCCAAGGAAACCTGGCTAACATCTTAGTGGCCAGAAAAGCCAATTTTTTTTTTTGGCCAAGGCTGCTGAGAAAGTCTGGCCTTGGAACTAACTTGAATCCCACATTTCCCGCCTGAGATTCTGACACATCCACTTGGGATCCTGCTTGTCCCACCTGGGATCCCACTATTTCCGCCTGGGATCCCACTTATCCCACCTGGGATCCCGATATCCCACCCGGGATCCCGATATCCCACCCGGGATCCCAATTTCCCCCACCTGGGATACCAACAACCCCACCTGGGATCCCGACTACCACACCCGGGATCCCGGTTATCCCATCCGGGATCCCGCCTATCCCACCCGGGATCCCAGCTATCTCACCTGGGATCCCGGATTTTATTTTACATGGGTATTTACATTGTGATAAAAATCAATGTTAAATGACTGATTTTAGTTATCCATGTTTTATGTTTTCTTATTATGCTTCAGATGGGTTGACAATGACAAAAAATCAGCAACATTACATGTAAATCACTGTTTAATACCAAACTGTCATTTTTTTTTTCATTTTACCTTGGCCTTCTTCCTTCAGCAACATTCTTTTTGTGGTCATTTATCCACTTAAATAAAGAACTGGTGTCCAAAAGTTGTAAATAGTCACGTGGACAATTACGGAAAAACTTCAGAGGTTCCCTTTCAGGCTTCTTTGAGAAGACATCCTCTGTGACAAGTTGATCAACAATTGTCATTAGATCCCTGTGCATGTTTTTCTTTGTGTGTTCCACAGAGTTGTGGCGTACATTCATTTCAACATCCAGCCTTTCAAGGAAATTTAAAATAAGATAGAAAGCTTTACAAATTCTATTTACACTTGTTTCATTTACATTTGCACCTAAGGCCTTGAGGAGTTCTGAGACAGAGTTATTGTCATGCTCTAGGTTAAGATCCAGGAAAACATTGTTTCCTGCACCTCCTCTAGTGTTGACAGTACGGTTCCATGTGAGACGCTCTGCTTCACGTGGGGTCAGCAAGGCATGAACTTGAAACAAGTGATATAGGCACTCAAGGGCATACTTTGTGCTTCCTGAGCCATCCTGTCGAAAATGTAACAGGAAGAACTTGATAGATCTTAAAATGCGCAACCCATCTCCCTCTCTACCAGCATCTATGAAATTCCGAAGTAGCAAAGCCATATTCATCATGCTGCAATGATAGTCAAAAACATCATCTTTGGTAGCTTCATTTTCTTCTGCTTGAGATGGATGTGTGCTAGCTAGCTGTGGTACCTCTTTGATTTCAGGAGGGGGGTCATGGGTGAGCTCATGTAGTCGCCTGCTCCGTCCATCATATTTGAAAGATGCTTGACAGCCTCTAAATCTGCAGGGGTATCTCCCATCAGGATTAACCTGTTGTCTTGCTTCATGGTTTTCCCATTCCTGTAGGGAATCAATATTACTGAAATGCTTGGCATACAGTTCAGTGTCAACAATGTATGTTGAAATGAACTTCAGCACCGTGCTTTGCAAATACTTTTGCTTTACTGGTTTAACCCTGTCTTTCATACTCTCACTGAAACCATTGGTAGTAGGCTTGTCTGTAACAGTCTTCATTCCAAAGAATTTCATTCCAGCAGCAACAATTTGAGCATCTAAAACTGTGTTTAGGAACCTCTTGCATGGTGCAGGCTTGTGTTGGGCATCTGACACAACGTCTCGCCAGTTAACGTAATTCCGTAGAGCAAATAAGGATGTTCTGTCGCATGCTGATGATCCATTGTAAAACCGTCCAAATATCAGCTGTGAAAGAAATAAATCATACAAATTTATTTTCTTCATGAACCAATACACCATACTCTATTAGAGATGACAAATACCATGGCATACCCTTACTTCAGTTTTAAGTAAAGAGCAAATTTTCTTTAAAAACATACTCAGGTTTTTATGACAAAAAATATGGTGCAGATATGTCTCAAATGTCAGATGTATTGTTTCAAGATACATGTATTAATTGGAGTGCATGATTTTACAGATAGCATTGTCTTGTTCTTTCAGATGGAACCATGATCACAAGACAGGACTTGTGACCTGAGTTGTATTATCAAGCATCACACAGCCAGAGATTAACCCAGTTCCTGTACCATGAAGCAACCAGCTATTTCACTACTCCTGCTTGGATGGGATGCTAGTCCATCCAAATCCTACATTTGCGAGTCACTATAACCAGACAACATTAAATCAACTGATGTTAGCAGAGGCACATGGTATAGGATTAATGCCAGAAGTATGTCTCCGGTACCCATTTATACACCTGAGTGAGAGAGAGAGACAATGTGGAGTAAAGTATCGTGTCTAAAGAAAGAACACGATGGCAGGGACTGGGCCTTGAACCACCGACCTTCAGATCTGAATTCCAAGGTGTTAACCACTACACCACCATGTCCCCACCAGCAGAGGCACATGGGCTCATATTTATTTAGCTGCCTACCCATTTATACACCTGGCCCCAGTTGTTCAAAAGTTGGATAGCGCTATCCACCGGATAAATCACTATCCAGTGGATAACGCAATTGGTTTGACTGTCACTTATCCACTGGATAGTGATTTATCCGGTGGATAGCGCTATCCAACTTTTGAACAACTGGGGCCTGGGTAGTAAGAGACAGTGTGGATTAAAGTTTCTTGTCTACTGAAACAGTTCACCAGTACACATTTGTACACCTGCTTGCCAGCAGACCTCAGGGCCTTCCTTATGGCATTAAGTTTACTATGTCTGAAATATGATCTGATTGCGAGTTGCCTTCAGTGCCTTGGAAATGCCACCTCTCCTTTCATAGTATAAAAACACCCATGGAATGTGCAGTGTGTTCCACCTATCAACTTTCAGATAACTGTGCCTGACAACATTTTTTTGCTGTTGGCTTCACCAAGGAATGTCTAGAGTTAAGCTAACAGTTTGTTCGTCCTTTTCAACACCACCTTCTTCATTCTAAGCTGGTTTGACAACTTTGCATTGCAAATGTTCACCTGATTTGTCATCAAGAAAGAAGTGGGCAGAGAATTCCAAAAATGAGAGACTGCAGTTATTGGTTTCCTTACTTGTGATCAAAGACCAAAAGTGATTAAAAAAACTTGAAAAATTAAGGACTAATCCAGAACATGTTGGTAGAATGATTCTTAACAAATGGATATTAAATCAGTAACTAATTCCTTCAGAGTAAGATTCAGTTTTGTGAAACAAGGCCAAGCCACTCCACAGCACTTTACATGTACAGTGGGCCATTGATATGAGTTTTTTAATTAACTGGCTTGATCATTTGATTATCAATTAGGGGAAAATATGATGAAATAACGAGATGGCGATGGTTGCCCCTCTTTCCATTTAACTGTCCTCTAATTTTATTGGAAAACTGCCACATGGCCTTCAGTTATCTGTGAGGTTAAGATGGGGGTGCAGCTAAATTATCCAAATGTGTGGAAATGGTACCACTTCATCATAACAATTCCAGTGTTTGTAAAAGGGGAAGTTTTAAACTATGGAACAAGGCCAAATTCTAGTGAACCCTGGAACTGAGTAAATCCAAATGAAAAATAAGTTATTACAAGTGAGGTGTGCAAATATGAGTTTAATTCGTACCCCCAAAAATTTGTTCTCGAGGTGCCAATCTGCTAACTGAAAGAAAAGCCCTTCTAATCGTCTGCCTCTTGTGTATGCATTGCTCACTGAAAACTGTCCCTCCAATCCTCGTTCTATGGTCTTTTGGTCTCCAACTACAGGAACTCGGTCAAATATTTCTTCACCAGTTTCACTTGCTTGGGGCACCCACTCATGAAGGCTTCTGAGAATATCGACCATGTCCTCCCCACGGTTTTCATCTTTAAACATGATTCCTAGCTGCACCTGCAAATCAACAGATGCCCTGTTACAAAAATCTAGAAACGAAAACTTGCACATTTCAAGTCGTTCAACAACTGTGTTGTTGTTTTCTGGAAAAAAAGAAGCAAAATTCTTGAAAGAAGTAAGAAGAAATTCTCTCAATAATATAATACCAATGCACGGGGATTAGTATGTAAGACAAATGTCTGAGGCTCAAATGGCTTTGGCACTCTTGTGGAAAATAAATATTGAATGATGAATATCTAAACATGTCTATGGACAGATTGGGTTGTAGCTTTAGTTGGTAGCGTTTGGGGTCACTGCGTGTTCTATAAAGAAAATTGTACAGAGACATTTGGAGTGCCCTTCACCTATGTTTGCACATGAGATTTGTTAATCCTGTTGTCGGAAGACCATTATTTTTTATAGTACAACGCTAAATTTTGTCATGCTCCCATTGGTCGAAATCGATCACGTGACGTGATAGTGTCTCTCCGCAGTGGGCGCCTATGAGCGCATAGTGTCCGTTTTTGGCAATTTTTGCTCAAAATTTAGCGTTGTACAATGAAAACAATAGAGCCCTTCTGTCTCAGGCCCTATGTGCGATAGGTTCCCTTGGAAATTTGATGTTCAAACTTCATATAAGCCCTGGAACTATGTTCTCGGGCTACTATTTGTTGTAAACATCAAATTTCCTTGGGCAACCTATCACACGGTATGGCCTTCAACAGAAGAACTCTATTGTTTAAATAGTCACTATATGTAGAACTATACATATATGCAGCACGGATCCCCATGAGAATACTTAAGCAATATACCACACATTTCTATGGTTTATTGGCTCCATAAACCACGCGGGTTGTTGGAAGAACACAAGAAGAGATTGTAAGTCACAAGCTGAAGGTGAGTGATTTACAAGCTTTTCGAGTATTATTCCAACATCCCAAGTGGCTTATTGAGCCACTAAACCATAGTAAATAATGTGTGGTATATTGCTTTCATATAATGACTACATTTTCCATGTGGTTTATTGGTATAATAATCAATAGGTATTGACCAATCACAGTGCATGCATTATCTTTAGTTATTGTATAAATTATTACAGACATTCGATTTTGTGTATTTTCATGGTCTCCAAAATATGTGAGACAATTCAAAAATGAAGGAGGCAACTATCATTTATGGATATTTCTTTGTATATTTTGTAGCATATTTTTTTACATTTCCAAACCTGTCTAGTTTATCTCAGGTTGTGATAATGAATCTTAGACAAAGGAAATTACCAGTTTCAGTGGTTTGGAAATTTGCAAGCAAAACAAATTAATGCAAACTTATGAATTTACCTTCTTTGAGGGCTTTTTCATTTCCTCTGAATATTTATGCTTGATATGGTTTGGCACAATATCTTTGAAAATTTCAAAAGCAGGAAAGTGTTCCACAAAAACTCTTGACACTAGCACCACAAAATCATTCATTATTTTATTGTGGTCCTCTAATGCTGGCAAAATGTCTCTGTTTGGCAACTCTAGAATGTCTGCAAGTGGCTTGTCATCAGAAAATTCAACAGGATTTACTCTGTCAAACACTGTGTTGTGATTACACCAGTGATGATCTTTGTTTTGATTTTCAGATGTCATTTCAGATGCCTCAATCTTTATGTCGAGGTTGTCCAAAACGAGACAGTAACTTGAGGGTCTCTCCTTTGCCAATGCATCCAGTTGGTCTGTTACACTGTGAAGTGTGACTTTGCTCTGTTCAATATCTTGCACCAAATCTGCATGTGCAGAAGTCATAGCATCATTTGTCTTCAATATCTTTTCCAGCTCCAACACCCTCGAGCTTATCTCCTTTCTCTGCTGTTTGAGCTCATCTTCTTTTTTCAAGTAATCTGAGACCTGTTCTTTCTTTTGGATCAACTTGGTGCAGTAATCTTCACCAACTTTGTCTAGTGCTCTGTTGATGCTTTTAGGGGACATTGAGAGGCCCAAATGATTTAGTCTGATAAATCCCTATGAAAGAAATGCATGTTTAAAACTTATGCTGTGTTACTGTTGTCACTCTCTTGATGAGTGGACCAAATGCAATCATAGTAATGTTCTAGAAATGTAGGATGGTGAGACCTACGTAATGGAGCTGAAGGGCTAACTTTTATTACTAGCTAATTCTCCTCATTATTAATGAGGGGTTGTATTGCCATTTTACAATTTCTCAAATTGCTGGGTTTTTTGGGTAAGGATTGACATGTATTATATACAGCATTAATTTGATATTGAAGAGAGGTGTTGAGTGACATCTCTTTCCCTTTCTTTTGTAAAAGGGTAGCTTGTGACATCCATGTTCTTTCTTTAAGACAAAAAACAACTTTAATATTTGACTTGGGATCATTTACCTTCTTTGCCAGTCCTCCAGCTTTCAGCATAAGGCTAATGACGTACGGAATTAAGCTCATGGCTGGATCTCGAAGTTTTAACAGGATTCCAGCTGCAAGGCAAATGCCTGGATACCTATTCACGTCTGTCTGATCACGTACAAATTTTGGACTTGCAGCAGCGTTTAAAACCTTGTGTAGAAAGGGAGCTTTTTCTTCAATCTCTTTTCCTGCCATGCCCCAAGAGAAATTTAGCATCAGTTCTTCTGTAGGTGTCCTCAAACAAGAAGGTGATTTCGCCGAACAAAGCGTCTTGGCTTCACTGCTTATCACATTGCACATCTGCTCTTCTATACCCTCTCTGAGCTTTGGGGAAAACAGCATTGCGGCGACTATGGATTTGAAATCACTTCCTCTTGCAAGTGCTTTTCCCAACTTAGTTAGCTCTTCTGGCAGTTCTCTCGATTTTTTCCCGCTTGAGTAGTTGACAGTTACCTAATATTTAAAACAAACAATATCCTAAGCTTCATTTTGAAATACCTTATTGTATCAAAGTTAACAATATAAAAATTTTTCTAATTTCGACGAGAAGGGAAGCTTTTCTTCTCCTACCGACTGGCTTGCTACATGTTTTGACTGATTCTTTTTTAATATTATTTCCTCCTAAACTGTTCTCAACAGTTTGTTCACAAGATACATCGAAGCACCACTGTTAGACACAGGCTTTTCAACACAACAGCCGTCAACTGAAAGAATTCGGCTATATTTCAACCACCGACAGAAAAGAAATAGGATTGCGCGCGTCGAAATTTTATCTTTGAATAACAGTTTTTCGAAGAAAGACGAACGTATTCAGCTTTATAAACGCAGTTATGAGGTCGTTGGATTCTCTTCTTAAGCATTCTAAAAATAGAGCCAAGGGCGAAAGAAAAGTGTCAGGTAAACGGTCCTCTTAAATTGCTATTTTGAAGACGAATTAAAGGCGGCATTGACTTCTGGCATTGTTTCCTAGGCGGTCCGCATTATGTTTGTTTTGGTTTTGCTTTTTTCCCAACTACTATAGGTATATTAATCTGGCAATTGCACAGTATTTTTTAGGGATAATAACAACAGAAGGAATTCACTTCCAAAGTACAACTCTGTATAGGCATAACTTATTTAATTTTATGATTAACTTTTTACACGTTTGGAGAAAAAACCCGTTGAGTTTTTATAGCAATATTCGCGTAATTGATACTCTCTTTTTTAGGAGATAAAGCACTTCTGTTGAAGTTTTAAAAAGGATATAAATAGATGAATAATTGAAGGAAATCTTTTGCTCACTTGAACATCTCATTCAGGGCAATACCAGCGACTCACGTTCAGATTCAATTTCGTCTCCCACAAATTTCTTTCAAGGCTTAAAGAAAACGAGATGACCGGACTTTTTAAAGAAAAGGTTTATATCCATTGCTCAACAAGAGTATTTTTTTCTTGTCGAAGTTTTCATTATTTAAGCACTGAAACTAACCTGAACAGTAACGCTGTCGTCGTTGGCATTATTTAACTCTTCTGTAGGACTAAGCTCATAAAGCGGCTTATGGCAAAATAAAAATCCAGGAGAAAGCGTCTTTGCCACGGACGATAAAGGCCAAGGTCCTAGCAGCCGCTGAACTGTAGGGTGTGGCGATGATTGTGGTGTTTTTGCTTCTTTATCTTCAACATTGGTAATCTTTTCACAGCTTCCAACAGCGAGACCAAAATTTAAACTTCTAGCAACACATCCGTCAGATAAACCTGCTCGAGACTGTCTCTTCGGGTCGGGCGATTGGTGAGGAGTAACATCGGAAGGCAGGCAGCGTTTCGTACGTTGTTGTGCTCCTTCAAATCGTTTTAACACTGAATTCCTGAGTGTTTCAATATTGGCTTTAAGTTTGAAAAACTTCTCAAGGTCCCTATAACAAGGGGTTTCGCAGACGTATCGATGAGAGTTAATTTTTAACAAGTCACTCGTCACTGGCAACAGTTGACAAACTTTTTCCAACAATTCGTTCTGCGCTAATGAACGCCGTTTTCGGGAATTGGCTTCTTCCCTTCCACAGAGAAAACAACCGTCTTTCTCTTGAAATTTCACACTTTTAGGAGGCGTTTCAGGCATACTTTTTGCATTTCGCTTTTTTCAAGACGATACAAAAAAAAGAAACAGATAAAATTTATGCAAATGACGTGTGCATTGTCTGCATAATTATAAAAATTGTAATGACGTCACGGACAAGCAATTAAACCCGTGCGCCCAGCCGTGAAAGTGGCGAGAATCGCGGGCGCATCGAGACACTCACGGCTGGAGACTGAGCCTAAGTATAGTTTTGATTGTGTTACTATAAGAAATAATCTCTACAGGTACAGACAGGTCAACTCAAAGTTGGAAATCCCTAGACATACAGCAGAATATGTTGAAATCACTGACAGTTTTTAATCTGTCTTATGCAAACGTGAGATAAGCCTGCGATTGCAGAAGTTAAAAGTTAATAGCGGTTTATTAATACCATTTTGTGCGAGACAAGTCAACCGTTTGGATTTAAAATTGGATTAAAATTGGATTAAATATTGCCTTATTGTGTTTTCGGCCAGACGGTGTGCTTTTAAGGGGTGGGGTTAGGCTTTATACTCCTCGGGTTCCTTTTTTCGGGTATCACACAGCTGCTTAGACCTTCTTATTTCATTGGATTTTGTTATCTCGCAGCTCTGTTGTCAGGGCTAGGCATGAATGCTTCTGTCAGGTTTGTGTATTCCTGGTTAATTGTTTCCTCAGCCGATCCCGTGTGACGTTCTAAGAGCTACTTAAGCTCGAACAACCCCTTTCCTCGATTTCGATCTTCTAGTAACGAAGGATCTCCGAAACTAAACGGTGGCTGTTTTGTAAAACCCATAAGGGTGAACAAACCTGAAGAAATACCAGATACTCCATATAAGCCTCGCCCAAATCCTTGGAAAAATGTAGTTCTTAGTATTTATAAGAAACACCTGGAAGTACCTACACTGGCCGAAAATTCCGCCCTTTTGTAATAATTCTTAAATTTGACGTCAGCTTTCTTATTACCAGTATAGTGCAACCTATGAATGCCTTACCCGGCTTCATATTACCCGTCTGGTATTGGCCCCCTTTTGCTGTGATTTAACAGCAATTGAAAGTCGATTTTATTACAATTTTGAAATTTTGCATGGAGGTGAGAACGGAACGCATGTGATTTGAGAAAAGGAACTGTCAAGTTTCCATTGCGTATCTCTAAACGCAGCTTTTTTTGTCTACAAAAAGCACTTTTCTCCCATCTCATCAAAATCGTTATAAAATTGCTGTGAAAATAAACCAAACATCCCTAGTAGCTAATACAGGGGAGTTAAACTCTCACTTAAGGCACACATATAGGACCAACCTCGTTCCCAGGACTTTTTCTTTAAAAAAGGGAAAAAGTCCTGGGAACGAGGTTGATATAGGGACAAGCGCGACAAGTGTCCCTTTGTGTGAACTACCCATTTCTCAGTAATTATCTCAGAAACCAAACCAGAATACTGAGCAACAAAACCAAATGTAGAACTTGTCAGCTTGGTGTGTACATTTTGCGTCAAATGAAAAAAAGACAGACTGACCGAAAGGTGCTGTAATCGACGATTATTGACATTTTTGTAGCCTAACAAACGCAATATTATGATCAAACTCCACAGTCCTGTATAGGTTACCCCCCCTTTTTTTATGAACGAGGGAAAACAGGAACACGCAGCTTTTCAAGGATGCCTTGGTCATCGGTTTGGCTGCCAAGACAATAAACTGCTGACCCCCCCCCCCCCCTCCCTCCTTCCTAAACAAACCTCCTGGAATACCGCTGCTCCAACATACTTTCGACTCAGGAATGATAATTAATTTAAACCTGTATCAAACTCACACGCACACACACACAAAAACAACAAAACGAAATACTAAGACGCTGGCAAAGATGGGGACGCATAGGTTCATACCGCGTCAAAATATACATAGTTTCCCTACCGTGCAATCAGCCTTGTTGTTTTATCGCATTTGGTTCTTTATTTTTTACTGATTAGATCCTTTACTAAAGGATCTGGTCCTTTTATTTTCTTACGGTGGTGAGTGGTCCATGCGAAGCTACTTGTTTCCAATTGGATCGATTGATCGATTGATCGCATTCCTTCATGCAATCAATCAATCAATCAATCAATCAATCAATCAATCAATCAATCAATCAATCCTTCCATCCATCCATCCATCCATCCATCAATCAATCAATCAATCAATCAATCAATCAGTCTACCAATCAATCGATCAACCAATCAATCGATCGCTCATTGATTCATGCAGTCATTTAGCGAGTCAATCTGTCAGTCAGTCAAACAAACAATCAATTTTAATTAAAAGCAACCAATGAAACAGTCAATCAGTAAGTCAATCAATCCGTCAATCGCAGAGAGAGTCATTCAGTGAAAAAGGGATTCAACGCCTTTGCGGCTGGGAGCGATGAGAGGTGCCTACAATCGCAGGCTTATCTCACGTTTTCATAAGACAGATTTAAAAAATGCCAGGGATATCAAGGTCGCTTACGAGTATATTCTGCTGTATGTCTAAGAATTTCCAACTTTGAGTAGTGATTGTAATAGTTTAGTTTGCCAGGGCTCCTTTTGATAACAGAGTCAGTTGACTCTGACTGGATCACCCTGCCATAAAGAATTAAAGGTGTATGTATGTATGAGTTGACCTTTGGCACCTAACTGCATCTGTAGAGGTTATTTTTTATCGTAATTCTCGTGCGACACAAAACAACTAAAACTGTACTTTGATTGTGAACTATTTTAATGAAGAAGTTTGTAAGACAATCGAATTACTGGCACTTGTAAGTTAGTGATTTCCGGGTTTAAAATTTCCGGTGTCATTTCCGCTACGATCAGGAAGGAAATGTGTTGTTGCGGTCAGCGGTAGTACACTTGAAACAAGATGGACGGCGTATTATTTTTTGGGGTGTCATTTCCTGGATTTGTCTTCGTTCTTTTACTTGTCACTGGCGTTTTCTTCGCCAGAAGATTGTTACAATGAATTTAGTCACTCTCTTCACGCAAGATAATGGAGTTCTTCAGGCTTTTAGCTCACGAGGTCGCCGCCTGTAAGCGTATGAAAGAAGACTACGAAATTGATGGAATCCATTGCAGAACCGAAAATTTGCAGTCGGTTAGCTGTTGAAAAACAGCCCTAGAAGTAAAGCTGGACAGCTTTCAAGGTATGATTTTAATTTTTGCCCTTTTAATTATAGTGTTTGCCCATTTTCATCAGTGAACAAGACAAAGAAGGCAAAACTTGTACGCTCGTTGTCACACTAGGTCTCATTACAGTTGTTGCCGAATAACGGATTTCTCCATAATTGTTGCAACTGTATCTCTTCACATGTTAGAGATCCACGAAATATTAATACGTAGTTTGAGGACACTATCCTAGTGCTCTTTAGAAAAATACCTAAGATTATCAGAGTAAGTCAGAAGTTTGTGAAACGTTTGTTTTTGTCATACCACTTGACCCGCTTATTGCTGATACCGTTAACATTGGCCAGTTTGAGACTCTCTTGTTTAAATAAGTCTCGATAATTTGAACTTTTCCCACCATATTTCTAAAGTAATATGACGTATGTATTACTGGTATAAAAGTTAGATTTTTTGGATAAATATGCGGTCGGCAGCAGACTTCCCAAAATTGGCTAATTTCGACTCGACGGGTATACGGAAGATTACCAACAAACGAAATGTATTTTCATTAGTGCTATATCAACCTTGTTTCGTACAGAAAGTTTGAAGGAAATCGAAAATTTGATCAAAATTGAGTGGTCGATTCTTAGGCGGACAGCCACTTAAGTTGACAAAAAATAAAGTAAGTGTTTTTCAAACTGCAGTACTTCCTCAAAATATTCTTTTCTTCGGGAACTCAGTCGAAGCAAGAGCAGAGCCGATGTATTGCATAGAAGTATTTATTGGCCAAAGTGGAAAATGAATTAGTTAGATGATAAGCAATTTTATCCTTCATCAATTAGTAGCAACAAACAGGTTTTGGGGGAGCTTTTATCGTTTGTATGACTGACATGTACATGAATATGTCATGAAAATGTATTTCTGACTTATTAATTAAACGAGGAAAATCAGTTTCAAAGGGTATTTTTGCAATGCTGAGAACCAATGAGCAAACGATCCAAACAAGAAAAACATATTTTTTATGTTCCGTGGTTTTGTGGAAAAAAGAAAAGAGTATATCGATTAAAATAGAATCACGACCCGTGCGTCTAAAGGGAAACAAATTAGTCTAATATGAATATGTTCGATTTCATGCCCTCAAAAGATCCTCCATAATTAAATAAAAAATTATCAAAACTAGCCCCGGCCCTTCCTCAAGAACGAGATCTGATGCCCAAGTGCAAAAAACTTGGCGGGGGAAACAATTCCACTGCTTGTGGATTTAAATGTTGCAGAAAGTTTTCGTGTGGACTTAAATTAACTAAGAAAATAATGATTCCGCTTGTGAAATGCTTGCGTAGTGTATAGATTTAGCCAAGCCTAAAAGCGGAGCCCCACGTTTTTTCTTTTTAAATGCTGTAACTTATTTATTTTTTAAAGTAATTACCAAAAGAAAAGAAAATGAGTGAAAAAAGGAAAAAAATTTCCTCCCTCATGGATTAGAAACCCAGCCGCTCGAAAGCTAGGGAATCGCTCTAACCGCTTGACCAACTTGCCACTACGTATAGTTATTATACTTAAACAGCTGTTAATTGACCGCAGTTCGGTCGACTAAACAGGCGAATGTTTTGTTGGGAAAATGTGTTTGGATCGCCGCAAAAACCATGGTTGTGGACAGAAAAAACCAGAAGGCACTTGCTCTGCTATAATTGGGGTCGGGACCGCTGCGAAGTACTGCGAAGTCAAGCGTTGTGCCGACCAAGTTCGCAGCAGAACCGACAACAAAGATGAAGTCGTCGAAGGCAATTTTTTTAAAATAACTTCAACTTTTTGCCTTCCACCAACTTCCATTTCCATTTACAGATTTTTGATATTTTTTCTCAAGTTCTAACTTCACTTCTGTCGAACTGAATCGTTTTGCTAAGCAAGCTAAGCTTTAAAAACCTCTTTTTCAAAAGCGACGGTGGTCATGCGATTTCCCACCAAGAAAAACACGGGCTGTCGAAAAGCACTGCGCGATTTCCCGCCAAGAAAAGATGGCATTCTCCACCGGTCGGGTTATCTTGGAACTCTCTCCCCCTCCTTCAGATCGATAGGTTACCAAATTTGCTCAGCAATGGTGCTCCGCTGGCGCGCTAGCGCGCGGGTTCCGCTATAAATAAAGACGGTTCTTTCAGTATTATGGGGATAAAACAAATTTCGCATAAACGTTTTCAGCAGCACAAAGGCGATATTATAAAGATCAAAATTTAAAGTGAAGAAAAAGAGAGAAAATTTATTAGCGCATTGCTAATCATCTCTCTCTTTCAAAAGTCAAATTAAGACTTAAATAAAAGGGATTATGAAAAATAAGTAAAGTAAAAGCGTTGGCTCACAGAAAGTAAGTTTCCCGCTACTCAGTTGTAGAATTTATTTAGTGCGTTTTTACGCCGGAATTTATAAGCGCTTTTAAATATGCGCTAAGGTATTTTCGCACAAGCTAATCGCTGAGTGTAGTGAAGCAACCGCTACCAACTCAAGCAACCGACACGAAGTCAACTTCATACTCGCCTGCGTGCTCAGGTGTCCTCGGATTTGTCATGCGAATGTCCGCTGGACGCTGCATCCTTTCATTCTCTTCGCACCAAAAACTTGCAAAGCCATGTCTTTGCTGCGAGGATGCCTGTTCTTTGTTGTTTGTCTTGTTTGGAATGTTAAAGGCCTTGCAAATTCCGTATGTATTGCATTCCCTGCTGTGACTGCAACACAACTTGGTCCTCATAAAGGGCCAGTAATTTGTACGGTTCTTTCTCATATGCGGGTGACAGTTTGGGTTCCAGTAGAACGACATATCCCTCTTCCACATCATTTTTATTTTTTGCACAAAGTTTCTTGTCAATTGAATATAATCTTTATTTGTCTGTTTTCTTTTGGCATCCCGGTCCGTGGCCGCTTGGTCACCACCTTGTATTTCCTCTTCCATGTAGGTTAACTCCGGCAATTATATCTTCACTGCTCTTCTAAACAGCAACTCAGCTGGGCTCTTCCCTGTTGTTGAGTGGGGGTGGACCTGTATGCCATAAGAAACCTTTTCAACTCTTCCCTCCAATTCCTCCCTTCTACATGTGCGACTCTAATGGCTTTTAGATGCGACACCTATTTTGTCTCTTCACTTCACCATTAACTCTCGGCCAAAGGAGAGTTGCGTGCAAGTGCTTGACACCCATTTCCTTTAAATAATCGTCTACCTCCTAGGACGCTAAGTTAGAAGCATTATCAGTTCGCAGAGTCTTGGGTATTCCATACCGAACAAACTGAGCATCAAGTCGCTGAATGATGTCTTTGCTGGTTAAAGCTCTGATAACATCAACTTCAATCCACTTGCTGTAATAATCCACAAAGACAAAGAGACTCTCTCCTGTGGGAAGTGGTCCTAAAAGATCCAGAGCTAATTCCTCTAAAGGCTGTTGAGGCATACAGGTGGGTTTCACTAGTGGTGGTGGAACATTCTTGGTGACAATTTGGCATCCATAACACTCTGCACCGCTTTTCTGCTTCACGATCCATACCCGGTCACCACACTTTCGTACGGAGTCTCCCCCTCGTCTTGACAAATCCTTGATGTCCCTCATGTGCTAGATTGACCACTCTCTTCCGAAGTGACTGGGGAACATCAATTATCGTTCCTCTTACAGTCAAAAAACTCCGCGCATTCCGCTCATTATTTAGGAATAATTTTCATTGACAGAGAAAGAATTGCATTTTGGAATCAAAATTCCACTTTTAAATTGAATATTGCAATGCTCCAATAGTAGCCTTGCTCCAAATAAGGAATGTCGACGGTTTATTGTTGACAGGTAAATGTTCTCGTGCAAAGTGGACGACTGTTGGCGGCTGGGCGCATCTGAACTGATGTTTGCTCGCTCAGCAAAATATTCATCGCAAGTACTGTTACACGTGAAGAAGAAGCAGTCTGCTGTTGCAATACTCTAAAGAAGAATTCTTAAAAGCAAGGTTGTTGTAAATGCACGATAAATGTTCCTGGATTGAGAAACCAACAGCCGCCAACGCTTTCGTATTTCGCTTCGGAATGTCAATAATAACCGAATCAACATTCGTTACTTCTAATGAGGCTACCATTGGAAGATTTCAATCTTCATTTAAAAGTGAAGTTTCCATTCCAATAATGCAATCCGTTCCCAATTAATGAACGTCAGTCCTTAAAAATGACCGGAACGCGCTGAGTATTTTGACTGTAAAATCATATAACCAATGAAGGTCAACTCATTGCACACAGGTAAGAAATAATAAATAATAATAATATTTCGGCTTTAGGAGCACTTCAACAGAGTCTCAGTGCTCTTACAATTGTGCAGATAAAAGAATCTAAGTAATACTAATAATAATTACAATAAAAAAATATATGCTAAATCTGTACTAATTTACAATAATTATTCAAAGCTAGAAACTAACATAACAATAAGGATGATTAATTCTTGAAAAGGAAGGTTTTCAAACTCGTTTTGAAAGCGGCTACAGATTGAGAGTTCTTGATTGTACTAGGCAGTTTATTCCATAATGCGGGAGCTGCAACTGCAAAGCCTCTTTCTCCGTACAATTTTACAGACAGTGAGCAGTTCTGATAGATATGAAATATGTGGGGGCCATACCATGAAGCGCCTTTTAAGTAACAAGAAGAATCTTGAAGGTTATTCGCTTCGTCATCACAGTTAACCAGTGAAGGTTATTTAAAACTAGAGAAATGCTTTGGAGCACCGTCTCATTTCCATTCTATAATACACTTCCTGGTGGCCTGCAGCTCAGATTCTTGGGCTGAGATTTGTGGAATTTCTATAATCCTTAAAACAGCTGGTGTCGCATGAGTAGCTACCATGCGCACATACTCTTCGTCATCCTGGAACTTACTGGACCAAGCATTGCAATATTCTTTCCTGAGGACACGCAAAAAACTTGATAATTGTAGGGTTGGAGGCAGACGCTCTGTCCGGGCTTATGGCTTGGACCTTGCAGAGTAAATGCCCTTAGGTGCTTCGTGGTCAGTAACAAGCCAAAATCTGGGCAGTCCATAAACATACAGGTTGAAACGTTCACATGCCCAAAACAATGCCATTGCCTCCTTCTCTGTTTGGTTATAACGGCGTTCAATTCGGCTTAAGGTACGACTAGCATAACAAACACCTCTGCGTTCCCCAATCTTCTCTTGTACAGCTCCAAGCCCTACCGGGCTAGCATCAGCAACAATCTGAGTGTGGGCTTCTCTGTCAAAGTATGCCAAGACAGGTGCGCCTGTAATCTGCTCTTTGAGTTTCTGGAAGGACTTCTCCTGCTCCTCGCCCCAGGTAAACGGTTCTACCTTTCTCGCGATCTTCCGAAGGGGGTCAGCAGTAGTGGCAAAATCAGGCATGAATCTGGCACCGGATCCGACTAAACCCAGAAAACTACGGACCTCGGATGGCAATTGTGGTTGGCTTGCTTCGACTACAGCCCTGACATTTTCTTCAGTTAGTTCAATCCCGTGCCTGGTCAAAAACGGTCCCATGAAGACTACCTGCATTCAATTCAAATTCTTTTCTTGAAGTCTTTCCAAAACCTTGATCAGATTCCTATCATGTTCTTCCATATCCTGTCTATGATTATCATCATCATCATCATCATCATCATCATCATCATCATCATCATCATCTGCGATATTAGCCACACCCTTCAATCTCGCCATCAACTGGATAATGATGAGCTGATACTTTTCAGGCGCTGCATTGACACCAAAACTCACTCTCCTGTACCTTTAAATCCCCGACGTCATCTGTAACAAAACCGGTAGTATCTCTCGAACCGGGTTCCAATTCAACTTGGTGAAAACGCCAACGCACGTCGAGTTTAGAAATACTGCACTTCCATTAAGGCTCTCCACTACCTCGTCTACACGGTTGGTTAGGCAATCGATCACGTACTATAGCCTCGTGTCACCACTCAAGCGAATGTTCCCCGAAGGTTTCGGCGCGATGACCACTGGGCTAGTCCGTGTTGTAGGCTCACAGGCAGACAATCCGGACTGTTTGAGGCCGGGTGACGTCACGATACGCTATTTGATTTCATACATTTACCGTAATTTGTAACGGCTGACCTCGGCTTGATTCAAGTGATCGCGAAAAATGATCCATAAAATACCGAATATTGCATCTTTTTCTCCCAAGTTAGGATCTACTGTAAGCCAGATAAATAAAGTTCCCTTACCTTACATCGTATGTGTGCTCTTTTGTGATTTAATGGGGTTTGAGTCCGTTAATTCCTCTCTTTCCCCCGCCGCCGTCCCTCAACAACATATACGGCAAAACCGCGGTGGACCTAAACTCTGTCCCATTGTTGGTTTAGCGGCTACAGTATTTGTCATCCTCGTCACCAATTTGTAGTGAAAAAACCGCCACAGAGGCCCGACAAGAAGTCAACAGCACACTCGCTCCTACACTCAAGTGTCTCTGGATATGTCATGCGAATGTTCGCTGGACACTACTCTCCCTTACTCTCCCTTGAGATTTCAGAGTGACCAGCATATCAATATGTCGATTTTTCCAATCAAAAAGCGGCCTTGCTGTGTTTTCTCTACAAGGTCCCATATCGTGTGTCGCACGCGTTTGTCGAAATCACTTTCAATTTCAAAGCAAAAGAACACAGCACCCTCAAATGAAATACTTCGATCTAGCAGAGAGTTTTTGTGCGGAGCAAAAAAAAACAAAAAAGTGACCCCGTTGAAGAAAATGTCTAAATAAGATGATTTTAACAAATGACTTTCGCATTAAATTTCCTAGTGCTACAACTCACTAAAAAGGAATTACTTGTTCCCTAATGCTCTTTCTCCTCCCTCTTCTAACCAGGTAAGACTGATTAACTAGTGGTTTTCCCAGTCACGAGGAAAGCCTCGGACACTCAAGTGCAATTATGACAAATTGTGTTTAATATGCAACCTCCTCCCAGAGGTCTCTATTCTTCCCCGCCGCCTGCTGGAGCGGGATAATACGACCTGCATATGTTTGCGTGACAGCCACCACCTCCTTTGGAACGAGAAGAGATCGCAAGCAACCACATCCCTTCGGCCTTATACAACGTCTTTGTGAAATTTCGTTTCAATCGGTCTTCTGTCAACAGCTGCATTTGTCTTGCAAGTGACCATCTCCCCTCATCCTTATCAGGGGATATTTATGAAGCGCCTTTTGAATCAGCTCTCATTTAAACGCTACTAGCTAATCATCTTTTGTAAGCGACCTCCTTACCTGTTCTTTAAGTTGCCCTCTTGCAGAGGATTCAACTCTACTGAGAAGCAAGTCTGTTCTTGAGCAACGCAGTAAAGTGTTATTTTCAAAGATTGAACATGCTTTACTCCGAGTAGCATTTCAATAAAATAATTAAACTGATCGAAAATGAGTACCTTATTCCACTAAATTTCGCGAAAAATCAAGAGCCATATTTCGCGAGCATTAAATTTCGCGATTTAGAGTGGAAATTAGAATTGGAGTGTATTAAATTTCGTGATTTTTTTCTATTCTTCAATATGTAGCTTTGAACTCAGAACTGTAACAACATAATTAATATGATCAAAACAAGCAAACAAAACAAGCTAAACATAACAAAGCATAAGGTATTCCACAGTCTAAATACCCGATAGCGGCAGATGACAGTTCGGACAGCGAGAGTGATGCAGTGCAAGATAACTGATGGACAAAATCAAACAAAAAAAACTCCTAAACCTGAAGCTGTGGCATGCTGGAATAACAGTAATAACAGTAATAAAGCAATAGCTCGAATCTCACATATTTTGTTGATATTATATAGCATTAAATTTCGCGATTTTAATCTTCGCGTGTCCTATATTTCACGATTTTTTCAAAATCGCGAAAATCGCGAAATTTAGTACTCGCGAAATTAAGTGAGAATAAGGTAGAAGCGAAGAACGCGAAGGAGTGTGAAAGAAATCTACATTGATACAGACAAGGTGGTCAAGGGCTGGTATGGGCGGGCGCAAGCTGATACATTTCATAACCGCCGTAAAGGACTGAACTGAGCCTAACCCGGGAAAAACCCTAAGACATAAGCAAACCCAATCTTTCAGCCAATTTTCCCTTTTTGAGGTTGAATCAGTCAGTCGGTCGCGACAAATTAACATTCACCTACGGGAGGTCATCTTCAGGAATCATCTTCGTAAACAATCTTCGTTTAGAGTCGTGTATTGCGAAACACCTGACCGGAAGTCACGCTACGTTGACCTTAACCCGACATATGTATTAAATGTGGAGGAAAAAGTGAATACCGTCGACCGCGTGAGTGATTTTTTCAGTAACACTAGGAAATTTCGTTGGTTTGATGTTTGGTATGGATAGGAGGCAGGACTTGTGTGAAAACATTTACCGGAATTTGGCAACAGCTACATACGGGAGGTGACATCGACCTATGGGAGGACCTACTACGGCGAATATTGCGCTAGACATAAAATAGTTGAATTAAAAAACTATTACAAACTTTGCTAAAACAATATTCCAAGTCTGAGAGCATACAGTTAATTCCGATAATAAGCCCAGCGCTTATAATTATCCAAAATGCTTTTTTGGTGGGTTTAATCTCGGAAGGGAGGGGAGGGGGGGGGGTCAGAATTTTAAGTGTATATTCACGAACCAGGCAACAATATCCTCTCCTGAAGCTCCCTACAAATCACATCATTTATTGCACTTCAGTCAAAATCAGGGTCTCTTGGGACCAAGAGGGTGGGATCACAAGCCATGAGGGATCAGGCTGTGCAGTTATTGTGGGATCGGGGATCAGAAATTGGAATCAAGGATAGCAGAATTTTGGGTACCACAAAATGGGATCAGTGTTGGAAAAATATACCTCTCTACGACCCTGACTAAAGGAGCAGTGTAAACAGGCGAAGAATACATGTACTTTTTTCAAGAAACTTTTGAATGTGACATCTTGAAGAACTTTGTGTTATGTGGTTAATTGTACTTGGCCACATTGGCTTTTGTGTCGCTTGAACTTGAATAAATCTGATTCATTTTATCCAGGGCTTGAATTGTCACTTCCTGATTATTTAACTGTCTCACACCTTGGTAATTGTTTTAACTAAAATTAAATTGAAATCTGCTTGTAGTAAAACAGTTCACCGTCTTAAAAAATACAGAATATCTAAACACGGACCCTGTGTCGTGGTGTCCCTTGCGTTTTCTCGTTTTTTTTTTTTTTTGTTTTTTTTTTTCTAATGCTTAGTTTACCGGCAAAAGGGTCTCAGTAGGGTTAGCCATCTGCCGGATTTTAAATGATGCAAATTGAAGGTGCCCACTGAAGGTCTAAAATTTGTTACCGACTTTAGAAAGTAGTTTATCAACAAGTGAATGGAATTTGCTGTCGACCGTCAGTGAGCGTAACTCAGCAATCGTCGACTGACTAATGAAGGGATTTTTTGCCGTGAACCGTCATCAGTGGACCTGAGAGCGCCAAATCGCACGAATAGGTACAAATTTAACCTTTTCTTTCAAAATTCTACTTTTCAACAAAGCTATATCCCCACTGAGACTTGGCATATTGTTAAAACTCATGGAAGTGTCCCTGGTGTTACTTGGCTGCTTCTATATGCTTTACAGGTCCAGGGGCACCATCTCTGAAAGCGGTGTCGGGTATACCTTCACATGTTTGGTGGAACCACTTCAAACAGATCTCGCATTCAGCCATTTCCATTCCAGGCCGTTTCTTGTCTGCTGGGCTCCAGGGCATGCAGCAGTGACAGTACAGGGTCAGCTTAATGGTGGTAGTCTTGACTCTCTGACACTTTGCTGTGGTCTCTTTGGGAAACTCTTTCCTGTGCCCGTCTTGAAGACACTGAATTAGATGTGTGCAACGGAGTATGTTTGCTCTTCTGGGTTGATCCCGTTCAGTAGGCTGGTTGCAAAGGCAAGGGCATAAAGTTCACAGCCTACACTATTATTTTGTTTTTGAATTTCTTGGTGTTAATTACGAGTTTATACTCATCCACGTGAATGATGGACGCTATCTGTTGAACAAGGTACCACGAAACACCGCTGCCACTGAGGCTGTCGTTCTGTCGTTCTGTCGTTCTGAGGCTGTAGTTCACCTCGTTTTCCTTGCAACCAATATTCGAAATGCACACCCCTTGAAGGCCGCCATTGTACAACACATGAACAAATTCGCCTTTTTGTATGGAAAACATACATATAGTTCCAAGGGTAGTATCCTCTAAACCACCAACATAAGGGAAATGTTCATGGAGTAAAGTCTGAGCCTTATTTGCTATTGCATCATTAAGCATTTTTCGATCTGTTATTAGTTTTAAATCTTCGCTGTCAAGATTTTGTCGTCTTCTCTTGGGGAGAGGGATATTGGTTTTTGTGCCGCCAGTGATTGCTCAATGAGAATTTTCAGAATCAGCGTTTTTATTAGCTGGACGTTTGCAGCCAATGGGAGGTAAGGACACGTTTTTGGGAGTAATTTTGGGGTGACATCTTTCTCATTCATCATAACGTCATTGTCAGCAAAATCATTGTCAGCAAAATCATTGTTATAATTAAAGCATGTTTATGGATTTCAGGAGGGCTATTTTCTTCTTCTATCACTATTTCAGGACTGTAGCAATCACAAGATTGCTTTTTATATGAAACCTTCTCCCCCTTTTCCCGCTCTGCAATCTTGGGTGTATTCACGGGAACGTTCACCATAAATGTCCTTCATATCATGGAAGCTTTCGAGCCAGATCGTCCACTAAATCTTTTTTTCCCTTCCACTTTTTCAATGGCAAATACTTCGCTCTTGCTGTGTGACCTGTTTTCTTCTCATTGGCTCCGGTTGGCTCCAGTGGAATACCTTCTTCGGTTACTAGGTTCTGCTGCATATCCAGTATGATATTGTCCAGCAAACTGCGGACTCTGCTTAATACTGCGGTATCTTGAACCAGGTACGTTTTGTCCCTTATCACTTGCAGTCTTTCCTGACATGCACTCTGCTCTGCCGAGAGGTTTGATTTGTCAGCGTCGTTATTCTTTTGTTGAGTCTCATTACTGTCTGCATCGACTGTATCTGTCAGATCATCGAGACTTGGATTTAAGTTTTCAACGAATTCTTGAGCCGATGGAACGTAAGGAGGTTGGTTTACGTGCGTAGACGGTTTCTCGAGATCGATGTCTTCTGCAGGTAGGGTGGAACTAGCAACGATGGGAAACAGAATACGTCCATCCAGCGTAATGAATGGGTTTTTAACATATTCGACAGGTAACCTATCGAAGCTTCACTCTGGGAAGTACTTAAAAACTCCAAAGAAATGTTTGTATGGCCACTTTGTTCTCTAAAAATTATTGCAAGTACACCTAGGCAGAGTGGTTTCATCCCCCATAAACACGTCGTGGACATTTGTTTTGTTTTTTGCACCCACAGTAAATGCCAGGACTGCAGAAGATGATTGTGTGATTTGTTGGGATGAATCTTCCGCTGATGCTTTCATTCCCATACAGTGGTCAATGAAAGCCCGGGGACGATCGTGAAGATAGTGAGGAAATTCTGGCTTGTAACGACGACATCCCGAAAAACGACTTGTGTTTAGATCCACATACCTAGAAAAAGAACAAAAACAGAAAGAAAATGTAACAAGACTAACAAGAAAACGCTTTTTTTGGTGAAACTGCGGCGCATTGAACCTAGGTGGTAGAATTAAAAAGGAAATCCTGTTAGTTTACTATAAATAATCGGAAACATTTCTTCTTCCCATTCCACTTAAGTTGACATAGAAGGGAATTCTAATACTGGTAATTTTCGTCCTGGTTTTTATCCCGACTGAAATCGAGGTAAAGATTTGTGGTTGTAGGTGTAACCATAACATTTGTTTCTTAGAAGCTAATGAGTGATATACACTTAACTTACCCCTGGAATTTGGCAGGAGAGAAATGCTCCACCAGAACTTCAAGCATGCTGGTCAGCGAACTGTTGTGTTTCCTGGCCAGGTACTGGTAATTAAAGTCTTCATTATTTCTCTCCTGCCCATTTGTAGTTGATATGCTTATGACTGAGAACTTCTCCTTTCAGTAGCAGTACGCCCATCTCTAAGAGAAAAGGAACCATGTTTTTTTTTAGTTTCGTGCATTGAAAACACGATAAGAGTGTGCAGATTGAACATGAATATTTTTGGTTGCTGTGATTACAGTTTCATGTACCTTTTCTGTAATTAAGAAAAAATACTCATACACAAAACGATACTAAAAACATATACTGGAAAAGGAAATTGAAGGCGTAAAACTTCGCAAAGGAACGCGCAAGCAATTTCTCCTCACGCAAAACCCTCAACACCTCTCGCGTTCCCCACATCACGTGCTCAGATGTGGGCCCTGTATTACTCACTCAAACGCCTGCACTGATCAAACTCATCCCCACCCCTGTACCCCACCCTTCCCTCGACCCCCCCCCCCAATAGGAAACCCCAACATGAATGAAGAGGTCAAATAAACTCGTTAATGGCGTTACATTTCACTGTTTAAACTAAGCTTGTTTTCTGCTACGACGGCGAAAATTTTAGCACAAAAAAGCTGAGAACCCCATATTATAAAATGACGTCATTAAAATAATTAAGACGGAATCCATTAGGAAACTGAGCAATTTTAATTTTCAGTGGACAAAAATCTTGTACCAGAATAATTTAAAGCATATCGCATTCTTTTTTGCATTTTTTGAGAGCTATGGATGTAATTTGTTGTCTGTAATAATCCCAAAGACAATTTCTTATGGGAGCCCGAGAAAATAAATTTCAAATTTCACAAAATGAAATCTTACGCATAAAAATTTATCTGTTTTACCTGTGTTTACACAATTCCTGTGAAATTTAAATTTACATTTCACGGGCTCCCACAGGAAATTTTCTTTGGTGTTATTACAGATAACTAATTACTCAATTGATTACTCAATTTCCTGATGGATTCCATCTTCAAACGTTCGAATATTAAAAGTTAACTAAACTGTGACATCTTTATAGCTGACGCTTTAATACCTCTTTCTCACTTAGCCATGTGTTTGAGAACCACTACCTGAAGTTGTCTGTGGCTCTCTTTTCGGAACCAGTTTTGGCTGGCTTGTAGTGCCTACCGCCGGGATTCAAATTCCTCTGCCGTTGATGACCTGGCAATGTGGCGCGTCATTGGCAAATCCTCTTCCTTTTTGTCGTCATACCATTGGCAGTTTTGGTAAGCCATCTTTCCCAGGCTTGCTCCCGGTGGAAGTCGCAAAGAAACACATTGCATGCTATCAACAACAACAAGAAAATGTCGTATGGGCATTTTATTGAGCACCTATACAGCGGTTAATTTAATGAACCTTCACTACTCCAGCAGACACTTGATTCAAGTGTGCTCCTCCATGTCCGCTGATACATGTTTCATTGTATTTGATTTCTAATAACTTCGATCAGTGAATCGCAGATAACGACAACGATAACGCTAATGACACTGATAACGATTATTATTTCTGTATACTCACACGGAAAGATTCCCTCTATTGCACGTATCTCTTGTTCACAGTAATCTGTGAAAAATATTTCTGGCTGCCATGCTGGGTTCCAAGACTTCAGAATTTCCAGGGTCTCTCGAATAGACGAGGACGTTCCATCTTGAGTCACAAATGCAGCTACGGGTTGATAATCAACGTTGGTCTTTACAGCTACGAAGAACAGCGGCAAAGCGTAGCGTGTCATTTTATACGTAGCATCTAATAGGCACAGCTTATTGCCGTAGCGCTCACGTAGATGCCGCTGGTCTTGAGACTCATAAACAAAGAGCAATGTGTTCGTGGTTTGTTCCTCGCCAAAAGCGACCGTATCATCCTCGTCAGTTGTCCTGGTTTTCGTCTTCCTTTTCCATGTTATTTGCACTAGTAACAGCGCCATTTTCTTCTGTTATAGAATGAGGACGGAAAAAGAAATGGTCTTGTGGATTTTTCAACGCCCACTGTTTCACTTCTTCCTCTGCAGTTTTCTGATCAACAAAGGCGAACTGTTGCTTTATAGACGCTGCGTACATGTGAGACCGAATTGCTCGTTTCGTTGGAAAGAATCCTCGGTTGCCTTTTTCTGGGATAGAGTGCCCTTGAAACAGTTCATGTTTAACAAAGTGGTTCAAGTGCCGGATCATTTCGGGGACATTTCGCACACCATCAGCTGCCAGTTCGTTTATTTTCCTTTTCAAATGGTCGTCAATTGGCTGAAGAAAGCCTGCTACCTGCAATGAAAAGTACGGACACGCCCACAAGTGCCTAACCCCTATAATGCTTTAGCTTGACTGGTACCAACAAACTGTGCAAAGTTCTTACTTTTCCCATTGCGTGCCCTTTGTGGTCGGTGACATCTGGTAACTGCTCACAGAACCGTCTTTCTCCACAAAATGACTTTTTCAAGCTTGCACGTATCTTTTTGGAGACATCTTTCTTCTCCACTCTGTTTTCTTCTAGGTTTCAATCTGTGTAAACATATCAGCCTTTTAGCTATGGATCTATGGGGCTTTCTGTTCAAGTATAAGGTGAATACCGATAAACCTTAATGGAGAACATAATCATTTCCGTGTTGGACCCATTTTCGCTTCCGTAATAGTAGCAAATCCTATCCTCTCCCACCCACAACCCCTTAGTAACTTCTACACAAACTGAACTCAATTATACTTCTTTTAGAAGTATAAGTTCATCGTGTGACAACTTTGTAATTACAAGTAACCAAAAGTAATGGTATAGATAAAAAAAAATCATCTGGAATTAAAATACGCATTGACTATTTCTCAGTTAGCTATTGTAAATCCGTATCTAAAATGTAGGGTACATCACGACTTCTCTTACAATGATGTGAGCCGGACAGTCAAGCTTTTTCGTTGTTTGATGGATTTTATATGTCTTCATCAACTGAAAGAGATATTCCACTCTTAATTAACATACTCAGTGACTTACTGTGTGCGTTTCTTCCTCCGCGTTATTTTACCTTTTCCTTATCTTTTTTACAGCGCGCTTTCCAAGCCGTGCTCCTGTCTTTACCCTGATGGCAGTCATAGAGAGCTGTTCCGATTAGCATGAAAGGGACACTGTACACTCTAGCCTACGTCCTTTAACAGGTTGAGGATCTTCCCAGAAAATCTTATGTGACTCTGTGCGGACATCTGAAGGGAGAAAATTAATACTGCATGAGTTCATGTTCTCTTAACCACGAGTAATTCTAGTAGTTAGAATTTATACTTTTAGTAATAGCTAAGACGATAACTAATTGTAAATTGATATGCATTAGTAACTAATTGTTTTACGAAGTTAAGGTATAAAACCACTGCAAAAACCGTGTACGATCAACCTGGCTCAACGTTGAGCACTTATCATGCCGGGTCTTGTTGACTGTGGTGTTGTGTTCTTTTCACGTTGTTTGATCAGTCCCTGCAGTAGTCATTTTGACAATCATTTATATTTTGACTGATCACGATCTTTTTGATCCAACTTTGAGCCAGGTTGATCGTACACGGTTTTTGCAGTGGTTTTATACCTTAACTTCGTATTAGGTTCTCTTTTAAACCGTCGATCTGGATTGATCTGTTCAACTGGCTACTACTAATTGTACGTAGCGGATGGTATTGGCCATCCCTCGTTCGTTTCACCACAGTATTCGGCATGTTTAAGTTGAGATCATATCATTTTTAGGCCACAAACGCGCAGTACGTGTTTGTGACCGGAAATCATTTGATTTCTAGCTCTTTCTGGAATGGATCTAGTTACAGCATTTATGAGATAGGTGATTTCTCACTAACTCTCATTGTGTTGGTGGCTACGATACGCTGATGAGCTCCAATAAGAGCGACACAACGTTGTCCGTATCTGCCTTCTAGTCATGAGCGCTTATCATGCCGGGTCTTGTTGACTGTGGTGTTGTGTTCTTTTCACGTTGTTTTATCAGTCCCTGCTGTAGTCATTTTGACAATCATTTATATAATTGTTTTAATTAAGTATCATCTGTAAAGGTCTGATGTTTAATGCAAAATAATAAAAACTTTAATGAAAAAATTCAGAAACCTATTTTAAAAAAAAAATTAGTAACCTATTTACACGTACTAATGACAATACCAATCCTAAATTTGATCATCAGTTAAAAAAAACATTTCCCATGTGAGTCTCCATGTTCACAAACTGAAAATCTTTTAATCGTGTTTAAATAAAGTTAAACAAAACCTGTTCTGAATGCAAAAAAAGCGTCCCCCAACCCCCACCCCCCCCCCCCCCGTTCGATAAGTGCATCGTTTTCCATTCCTCAAATTATTGTTGCGGCCTAACGAAACGCATGCCGATTTCCGGACAATATAAGTAATTTCAATATCATTTTCAGACAAAAAGCGATGCCTATATAGCTTATAGCAAGGAGACCACCTCCCCCTTCCCTCGGGAGGGCAGCGGCCTGGAAATTCAAGAGTTCAGACGTCTCCTAATCAAGCTAATGAAGCTTAACCTTTTCATACTGCAGACGTGATAATTGTTCATTTCAAAATTTAAGAAAAAGTGCCATATTCCTAAGTTCAATCAGATAACTGCAAAACCGTAAATTTAAGAAAAGGTTCACACTTCGGGCCAGATCGTGTCGAGAGCAAGTGCTACCATATACATGTTTATAAGAAATTCACCTCATGTCATTGACCTGAACCCGGGTTTACAATTTTGGTCAGTACATGTACTGAATTATTATGAAATACCGTCTTACCTTTTCGGCCGAAATCCTTTGGAGCTTTCTATAATGAGAACTTTGTAGTTGTATTCAATTCGTGATCACGGATTATGCTTTGAACTTTTTCGAGGCTGTCCACATAGCCATAATTTTCCGTAATCGAGAAATCAAACTTTGCCGCCATTTCCACAAGGCAAACGAACAGCAAACGAACGCCGGAGACTGCACAGCATTCTCGTTAATGATTAAGTTAACTTACCAACTTCCGGTAAGATGTTTCGCAATACACGACTCTAAACGAAGATTAAAAAAACAGACCCTGAAGAAAAAAAACAGATCCTGAAAAAAAGACCCTTTACACTGAAGATGACCTAATTACTCGAAAACGTTTGGTTTTCCTTTTTTAAACGATTTTTAGCCTTTTAAATAGTGTTTTTTAAATCGTAAGCGATTATTATGGATATAAACGAAGATTGTTTATGAAGATGATCTCCGAAGATGGCCTCTCGTAGGTGGATGTTTATTGAATCAGTCGAGTCAGTCCTTACAAATTGGTCAGCGGTACTAAACGCTGGCTTCTCAAATACGGTGGCTACCTTACTGTCACTTTTAAAAACTTACGCCGCACTTATTGCAATTTTTGCATTTTTTTCCACAATTTAGTTCTTTTAAAACTCGATTTTTCAGGCAAATCGCGAAATTTAAATCTCGCGAAATTTCAACAGCTATTAACTATTGACGACCAGTCTTTTGCGAAAAAAAACTGCCATTTTATTCTGGTCAAATTCTGGTCCAAAGATCTAAAACGTCTTTTGCGGCATGAAAACTAAACTTCTCTTTCTCTTCCAAGGCATTATTTGCATGTGCACAATTCACAATTTTGAGATAGCTGGTTATCAGTGTTATACGTTCTTGAACGAGAAAAACGCCCTACCAGACCAACTCTTTGGGCAGTAGTGCTCAGTCCCGTGGTGTTGGTTCTCAATCCATTTTTTCATTTGTTTGTTTGGTTTCTTGGCTGTTTAATAGTCTGATCTTTCCTTGTTTTGGAAAAGATTTCACCTGAAAATAAACAAAAGGGAAATTTTTTAAAAGAAGTGAGTGCAAAGGCCAAGTTTTGCTTAATTTGACAAGGAAACTTTTCTCACTTTTCTGTGCGTAACTGTGGCCAAATTCCTCTGATCGCTCTAGTCTACGCACCGTTCGTTAGAAATTTTTTCTCGGTCGCATTAGTTGGTTATCAAAAACAAGTGCTGATATCAAGATGATGGCGTCACAAACCCTACAAGAACCGTGGCTCCTCACGGCTGGCCGGTTTTAACAATGACGTAAGATCAGACACACGTTCATGCCCACTGGTTATAATCGTTTTTAAATGAAATTCTTTTCTCCTGCTGTTACGTTTGTACTGAAGTTCAATTTGATAAAATCGGTGCTGGAGAAACGCAAATGCATGACTTTGAAACTGGTGTTGTTGTTATTTTTGTTATGACAACTAAGAGTTTAAGTCATTCCACAATATAGATCTTTTGTCACAAGAGGCGCTAATATTTTACGACTACTAATAGCAATGTTTCATTCTGCCAAGTTTACTGCCGAACCGCCGGTTATGACGTTAGCTCCTTTACCTGCAAACTTATTTGGATTTGACGGCTACGAGGTAAAGCGAACTGCCTGTTATACAAATAGAAATTGGCATTTGAATATGTGGAAATGCAAGAAAAATAGAAAGCATACTGTTTTGAAAGGTTCTGTTTTTGTTTCCGCTTGAGGTAACAATAGCAACGTGGTATAAATACCTCCAAAACCGGCGATCAAAGCCTGATGACGTCATTACTCTCTTCCATTTGCGTTCATGCGCATTAATTCCCAAAGGTGTGAGGGACTAACAGAGGTTTATATCAACAACTTCTTTGGCTATTTCACACGAAATTTGAACTTCAAATACTTCTTGGACAGACAGCAAACTTCTGTTTCGCTCTTAGGTCGTTTATTAGGCCGAAGTTCCAAGTTGTTTGTCCGCAGCTATCGCGGTTTCGAAGAATGCTATTTTTCCGTGTTTGTTTTGCTTCTTTCGTTCTTCTGTGGAGTTCTGCATGGTCATATCGTAAGTTGAAATTCTTTTGTGGTTTTCAAATCCCTTCGCTTTGAAATAACTTAACGGGATATTAAAATTTAACTTTAGCGTTTGTATTTCACAGGACGGCCGCTGGGGGATTTTATAAACCACTATGAAACATTAGACTACGACACAGACCGGGTACTAGACCAGCACAGTCGCGTGAGGCGTTCAAGTCCAAACAGTGATCATCGTATTGAATTGCATTTAAAAACACAACTAAGGTAAGTTTCAACACAGTCTAGGTAGGTTTGAATACATTCAGAGTTACAGCAATACAATGGAATCTTATCAAGCACTTATAACAAAGCGCTTCTTTTAAATTTCACTGATTGAGCTCTGTCTTCAAACTATTGTTGAGCTTTAGAAGCTTCGCTACACCGCTGCGATGCTTTAAAATGTGAAGAATTCGTTACCTTACGAACACAGTAGATCAAAGAATACAAATTCGTTGTTCAAAACAAAGATCCTTTGAATGTATTTAAGTGGGCTAAATACGTTTCTTACAAACATAACAGTCGACTTGCACGCCGTTGCACATAAAATGTAGGAGTCCACATTCCTTGTACATCAGTCTCAAGAATTCTTTCCTGGTTATCAAAACAATGTGAGCTTAAATGTTATTCATTCGCCTACCGATGTGTTGGACCTACATTTAAGCTTACGTACAGTTATCGTGTAAAGATTATTGTTAATTTTTTCAAGGATGTTGTAGTTTATGTTTAATAGTTTCTTTTTAATATTTATTTGATGTGTTTCCTTAAGGATTAGAAAGTATTAACTATTTTGTAAAATATTTTGACTGAGTTAATCTTTTAAGGCATCTTTTATTTATCTTTTTTCTTTTGGCTTTTAGGAGCCCCACAGACTAAAGAAATACAGTTGTAGTTATCACCTCCTAGTTTTCTAACGCTACTTAGAACTATCTATCAATGTCAGTTTTTTGATGCAATATCTGCACATGCATGGTAGTAGACAGATTTCTACATCTATATCACTGCTTTGCAAAAGCCTATTCAACAACACTGCGAAGGCCTCACATAGGGGCACACATGATGGCAATAGCTATTGACAGCAATTATTAGTTAACTGCAGATCATTAACTAATAATTAATGATTAACTTGAGTACAACGTTGAGTACTAGTACCACTTTCAAATTTCAAAACACCTAGTACGTTTCAGAGTAATTTATGGCCCTGTTACCGACCAATGGAGAAGGAGACCTTTGGAAGGATATTGGTGGGACAGATTGCAATCTAAAGCCTGTAACCAGGAATTGAAAAGTCGTAGTCCACATATTCAGTCTCGTACTCATAGTTCAATCTGAAGGTCAATATTAGCAACCTTAAGATGACTTTATAACAATGAGATTGAGTATGACTACTACCCTGGAATTTCAAATCAGTTACATTCCCAGAGCCATCGCTCCTCCTTTTTGCTGACCAGTAGAGAGGGAAACTCAACTCTAACACAGTAATTTGTGTAGCACATTATAGCCTAAAGCAAGCATGCCAGGTTTGAAAAGTCGTACTTGCACTCAATCTTGTACTTTTAGTCCTTACAATGTGAATGTTGTTGGCAATGCTTGACACCTAGTCTGACATCTTATGCATCTGTGATTCTGTTCATCAATGCCATGGCAGCTTCAACGCAGAATTGTACTCAAACTTAACAGTACTGCTATGCAATAAGCAAACCACCAAACGCATAGTTACCGGTAACATGTTGTCAATGCATTGACAACACATCACACAGTACAGGGCATCTGACAGGATGCGGTGGTGCGGATCCGCATAATTCTCTAACTTCCACATCCTCCGCATCTTCGGAGCATTTTCCGCATAAAACAGAAAAAAATGCCAAATATTAGTGATAAAGCAGCTGTTTTCCATCCTCGGAAACATAAAAGCCAAAGAGATTATTTTGAAGCAGTTTTTCTCCTAAACATTGACGAAAACACGCCGCTTCGTTCACGAGTGATTTTAAACTTCCAGGCGTTCCACGCATCTGGCGATGAGCCTGGGTACTAGTTTTATGAATAGCATTGCTCATTTGGCTTCTCATCTGCAGGTTTATAAGGTATGGATAAATTTGTCCTCAAAGAGACAAAGAAGAAGAAGGATCCTCATTAAGCAGTTAACATAACAGCAAAACATTGGAAAGGCACAATTATCAATGTTATAAATTGTTTAAATTTCCACATAATCCAGCATGTTTTACGCTTAATCAACGTATTTTTCTGCATAATATACCTGAAAATTTCCGCATAATTTTTGATATTTTTCCGCACCCTATCAGATGGCCTGCACGGTAATACTTTTTTGAATCACACATAAATCCATGCACAGTGGCTTGAGGGAAAAAAATGCTAAAACCCAATCGCAGTGAGATGCACATGCACATCAAATTTTGTGAGTGCAGTACTAAAAAACTTACCATACATTTTGTACAGTTGCAGATGTTAGTTTTAAACTAACTGCTGGCAGAATGGAACTTCATTCATTGAAATAACCATAATTCCAAAAAAAGGACTCACAAATGTACAGCTGACAATAACACGGACTACTCAACATGTAGTTGTCAATAAAGAACATGTTGACAACTGAGAAGCATATCCTTTGTCTTCTACAGGGAATTTAAAATTCGTCTCAGAAGAGATGCAGAACTTTTTACAAATGACTTTGTAGCAGAAAACTCAGACTTTGATCCTGGAAAGCTTGTAACAGGAGATGTGGAAGGTACAACATTAGTTTTCTTAGTTTTGCCCAGATGTGCTTGTGTAACAGTTGGATTCATTTGAGTGTGACATATGCATACTGCCATAACAAGCAGTGAATACCTTAAAAAATTGGGAGTGGGGCTTGTGTGGGTGAACATTTGGAAGTAGAGATGTAGTTCTGAAAATTCCTTTAAGAAAATTTCAGTCTGGTCTAGTTTTCTATTTTGATTACAAGCCTGGTTACGAGGCAACATCATGGTGTTTTCTGCCTTGTGAGACATGCACCAAGATCTACAGCTGTATGTACAGTCATGTATGTAGAGTTTTATTTTAAAGCTGTATTACATTTGCATAATGCTCTCATTGACAAGTACAATGCTGTGGGTATAAAAAGTAACATTCGTTCTGTCTTTTCACAGAAGGTTTTCGTAACTTTTTGTACTGTACATTTTTCACTGGATTAAATGATCAATGTGCAGTGTGATCATTTTGTCACTAAACCATAAAATAATGTAGTCAATGTTTATCAACCTTTATTTGTGATTTTTCCCTCAAAAACAAGAATCTGTTTTTTTCTGTTATACCTGTTGTATTTTAACTTTGGCTCAGGATGGGTAAAATTATGCAAATGTACAGTATCCACAATAGAGATGGAAAGACCGATTGGTCACCCTACATTGACTTTGTCTGACTGAATTTCTAAATTGCCTTTGTATGTATATGTACGTTTGTATGATCATTAAATTATAGTACACTACATGAACGTATTTTGCCCTTCTTTGTGCCTTCAGGTCATGAAAAATCCTTAGTTCACGGCTTCATATCTGACAATGGAGTATTTGAAGGCAAGATCCATGTAGGAAATGATGAGTATTTTGTGGAGTCTGCCAAGCAGTATTTCAAAGATTCTCCTCGAGACTTTCATTCTGTCATCTATGAGAGCAGAGACGCACATTATCCTCATGCATATGGTCCAGGGTGTGGGGTAAACAAAAAGACAAAGAGGTGGATGGATGAGGTGAAAAGGTATCACGATTAAGTTTTCTTTAAATGTGTAACAGTACTGTAACTACAGTTGCATGTAGATGCAATTGGATTTGGTCCAGTGCAATGTTATCTTTCTTGTTTGAACTTTAGGTTGTGTTTTCATTATCTCTTGAAACCACCAGTCAAACAGGAAAATTGCAGGATGATTCGTTGAAATTTGGGGAGAGATACTACTCAGTTGGCTCACGTTTGTGTTAATATCTCCATAGAATAACTTGTACAGTGCAGGTTTAAGTTCTAATTAGAAATTTCAAGAGAATCAGCCATGAAACCAGGTTTTTTTTTCAATCCCCTTTTGTAAGAATAGTTTTGTTAGGTGACCATTAATTTTTTGCAGCACCTAAGAATGAACACTAACAGAAGCTCTGTGCGCAAGGTATGTAATGTACTTGTACATGAACACTTGTTGATAGAGACCCTGCAAACACCAGTAGACTAATACTTTCCTGCACAAAGGTGTCTTCCTACATGTGTCAAATTGAAAGACTGTTTAACTGTTATTGTACCACTCAGGTCAGCAGTAAAAGGAAAAGTTGTTGAAAAGGAGGACCACTCCCAGTTTGAACCCTTCAAATACAGATATCGCAGAGAAACAGGATCCATTGATGCTAATAAGTTGTCTTGTACTTTAAAGATGAGAGTGAGTTTTATCTCTCCTTCAGCAGATCATAATGAATTAGAGTCCTAGTCTTAATGCACAAAATGCTTACTCATACTCTAGTGAATGAGAGATTACTATGGATGTACATTATCATGATTGTACATTTACATTTATTTTGCTCTTCCTCTGTAATCTCCTTGCTTATTGTACTTAATTATAAGTTTATTATCTGGCTGAACTGGTCAGCAATGAAAAGTCTTGAGTGATCTGATTGGTTCCTTTGAAGCATTCCAAATTCAAATTCTGCTATAAAGACCAGTAAGATGGACTGCTGATGGGTTTAACTTTACAGATCTTTGTTTTCAAAGAAACTTTGAAAGTACCTGTTTTCTGTTACTAACATATGCATAGGAGCCTTTTCCTGTATTAATAGCTATTGTACACTTTGGACAGAGCCTCTGTTAAAGTGACGTGGAAAAGCGATGTTTTGCTAAGGTTTGATCACAGGCATTTGGGACTGTATGGTCCTGTGGACTTCAAACTTATAAAGAAATTGCTTTAGTTCATAATCTGCTGTGGGCTCTTGTCAATTTAGGGGGGCTGATTACATCCAATTTGTTTGCTTTGTAGGCCGATCATCTGTTTACAGAAAAGATGGCAGATGGCAATAAGGAGAGGGCTATGTTACTGATGGCAAACCATGTAAAAGCTGCAAATGCTATTTACAAGAACACAGGATTTGCTGTTGAAAATAAACCTGAGGGTAGGATTGCTAGAAGCCTTTTGTGGATTTCTTCCTGTCACCTAATAAAAGATGACAATTCTGTTACTATTAAAACAGAAAAAAATTAATTTACGGCAAACTGGTACATGCTTTAAGCCATCAAAAAAGATAATGATAATAACACTTATTATTATTCAATAATTTTGTACTAAAAATGTAATGTACAGTGTACATGTACATTGTGTAGCCTTTGGCTTTGCGTTTCATTAAACATGGTTAGAGCCAAGCTGTGATGATACTGTACACAGTCCTGACTACATGTACACTGTACATGAAAGAAATGATGCATGTGGTATACATTTATTTGTCAATCAAAGGTGAGTAACCTTCTGTTGCATTTTTCTAGGAATTCAATTTCAGATTCAAAGAATGAGTGCCAATGACAGTGCTGATGTTAGTGTTGCAAGCAACCCATACAGAGATGCTAACATTGGAGTAGAGAAGCTGCTTGAAATAAATTCAGAAGAAACTCATGATGATGTGTGCCTGGCTTATGTCTTTACCTACAGAGATTTTGCTGATGGTGTCCTGGGGCTTGCTTGGGTTGGTGAAGCAGGTATAATGTTAATTATTTTAGAGGTTCTTCTTGAAACTGTTGTGTATAGCTATAAACTGTACTGTCCTGTAGATGCTGAGTGAAAAGCTGTCCTTAAGGTTACCGTGTACCTTCAGAGGTGTCTTCAGTCTTACGCATGTAGCGCTTCTCAGTTTTGCCACAGATGCCCCAAACCCTATATCAAATTAAAGCTTATAAAACTGGCTATTTGAATATGCCACTAACTTTTCACGAAAATGAATTTTTAAGTTTTCCTCGAAGTCTGAATATGAAGGTCTAGATCGCCTTTTGAAAGCTCCAGCTCAAAGGGAATTTTAAAGTTTGCAATTTTTTTTGCTTGGTAAAAGTCCAGCACATAAGGGCTAAAAAACTGTGTTGGGGTTTTCCTTTATTCAGCCGCGTTCAAAAGCTTTCAAACGTTTTCTAAATCGCAAGAAAAACATACGGAGTAACAGCACAGAAATGGTTCGTAACGAAAAAATATTTAGAATTATCGAATTCCCCGACACGTTCTTGTTGAAGAAGCGTCAAGCTAGCGACTCTCCAAATTTGATTAAAATCGAACAAATCGCCTTTGAGTTGGAACTCTTTAAAGTGTCACCTTCAAGCAAAAACTGAATGCCAAGAAATAGCGCTCAAAAATCTTCGCTACGCAGACAAAGACCGCCTCCAAACACCTTTGCCGACAGTAGACCAATCAGTGGGTGCTATTTTATCTTCCGGTCACCTCCCGTGGAAATTTCGTGAAATATTCTCTCCACGCAAATCCTAGTGTTCCTAACATTCAACCGTCTTACCATTTTGTCGAATTTCTTTCAATGTTGGACGTCGTTTAACTGATATTATCGTGATAGGGAGAACCAAAAGAGCGAAAACCTCAAGCCAACCAGCTGGGCCTAAACTGAAGCGGCCAAGGCGGGCAAAAAAGCGAAGCGAAGTGAAACTGAGCGCTGTGGAGCGCTGTGATTGAATCAGTATGCAGCAGCTCTTTTGAACAGCGCTTCTTATATTGGTTGAATGGCTACTTATTGTAGTGTCAAGCTTAGCAAAGCTTATAATTGAACAATGCTCAAAGGACTTATTTTTACTTGCGTTACCAAGCAATCGCACAGCGCATGTTCGACACACAATTGTTTTGTCCGTTTCTCGCCGGCAAATAGGGAATTTTTAAAGGCAATTGTTGGTATCCAAAAGATTTCAATATTGTTTAGACATTTTGTATCTTTCCAAAAGAGTGTAATAAAGTAATAACAAAAGAGTGGTTTCATCGGGATCTGATAGGCCAATGTACAAATGAGTGAAACTATTAGCTGTGACAGCAAGCGAGGTTCCCTGCGAAGAGATCAAAAGGTCGTCTCCCAGCGTTGGCTATATACCAGGGGCTACATGTACACTGTATTAACAAATCTAAAATAATAAAATTCTTCTTTTTGCATTAAAATCAAAACATTGAAGAAAATCAAAAGAGAACACGGGTAAAACGATATGAATTTAAATTCACTATCTCTTTATTGTTGGTTCTTTGTTTACGCTATGCGGGAGCTGGTAAACGGTAACAGTGATCAGGTTACTTGAATGATTGTGTGTTGTAAACTGTATTCATGTTAGGTCGCTTGTTCAGGGCTGCTCTACTATCCCAGTGAGATCAAACGGAGGTACTACAATGTATTCCATCGAATTGCAGTAATAACAGATGCTGTACGTTTCCGCGTAGTTTGCGCTCGCAAAATATTATTTGGTATTAAATCGTCTGGCGATTCACTGCCACTATTGCGATTAAAATCAGTTCAAACATTCAATAACCGTCTTTCTTCCGTTCTAAGGATATTTTGCCTGCTCGCTCCGACGGCCATTCCTGATGATATGAACCTTTGTCTGATGCAGCGAGGCTACAACGTGTTTCCTCTGTCATGCTTTTCTTGTCTTCTGAGATTTCCTCTTTTTTCGCTTTTTGGAGTTAGCCCACGGACATTTCCGCGGCCTGTGGTGTTCCATAGCAAAGATATAACTTAGAAAACCGGGCTCTAACGACAAAAATATAACATAAACGGACATAGAACATTTCGGGAAACAATAAATATGGAGGCTCTCCCATAAACAATCTTCCCACGAAAATCGTTCTGGATGGCTTCACTCGCATCAATTAGCTGTCAATCAAAAATAAACTTTCACTTCCGGTGGAAAACAGTCATCCCATTTTCTTGGCGAATATTTGCTCTTTTATCAAATTTCTTTTTCGGAATTAAAAGATTCCAAGGAAATGTTTATTTTTATGGAAAAAAATAAAAATAGTAAATTTACCATTTTTAACGTATACGGTAACCTTAAAAAATGCCCATGACGCTGCAGCTACAACATGTTACAGTTATTGTTCACAAGCTTTTGCATGATTATATTGTATCTTTTTTTCACAAAAGATCAGACTGGGTGCAATTCTGTCAGTCACAGCTGATGTTCCTCTCAATTTGAACTGTTTTATAAGGTAATGCCGCTGGAGGAATCTGTCAAAAGGCTACAACTTTCAGAGATGGTAAAAAGAAAAGTCTGAACACAGGAGTCGTCACATTTATCAACTACGGCAAGCAAGTTTTGCAGCAGGTCTCCCAGATCACTTTTGCACATGAAACTGGACACAACTTTGGCTCACCAGTGAGTAACAAGTTTATTTCCATAAGGTCATTTCGCTTTAACCCTTGAAGCCCTGACATAAAAATGCATAATTATTCTCCTTACTGTTTTCCATATATTTCTTATGGAACTAGTAAGGAGAATATTTGTCTAAATATCAACACATCTTATCCTTGGTGATCACTTTCTTTATTCTCATCACTTTGTGTGTTTGAACAAGTATTGATAATGTAAAGAGAAATTTCATTTTCGTCACTGTTAGGGCCTAAAGGGTTAAGCCTTTTACAATGCCAGAACAGACATGCAAGAAAAATGTAAAATACATGCAGAACATGTACACTATAACATGCTGTGTAGCTATCTTTGTTGTCAAGAATTAATAAGTCACATTTTTTACTTTTACTCTGTGTACTGCACATGTACATGTAAGTGGCCCTAAAAATGTCACCTTTTTCTTACAAAGTCATTTTGCATTCTAAATTACAATGCACATTATTTTTCTCTGTTGTTACGCCTTTTGCCTCTCCTTCCTTTTGTGGGCTGTTCTTTCATTCAGTTACATTTTTAACATGTTATGATAACTTCTTGCAACTTGCAGCATGACACTACTTCTGAATGTGCCCCGGGAGGAAGCAAAGGAAATTATATCATGTTTGCCAGAGCTACAAGTGGAGACGAATCAAATAACAGGCGCTTTTCACCATGTAGCAGATTGAAAATGAATAGTGTGATGGACGCCAAAGGCAGATGTGACGAAAAAAAATGCTGCTTTAAAGGTACAACATACACAGAAAGCCATTGAAGAGTTCTCAAGGCAATACTGGTTTAAAATGTCTGTTGCTCAGCCAACTGTGAGGTGCCATTGTACACATAGGGAAGATTCACTCAGACAATGACAACATTTCGTTCATTTTATTCAGTGACTAAGGGTTTTTTAACTTATGGAGCTGATAAGGGTATTAATTTTGCTTTCATAAAATATTGTTTGCCATTTTTTCTTTTAACATCCTTTCAGCCATCTCACAAATGAATGTTTGTCTTCCAGTTTTGCACTCCCTTTTCCCCTACAAACCAGAGAAAAGTCACCTGGTGGGTCTTTTAACAGTTTCTTGGGTATTCTTGGCTACCATGGTCTTGTTTGACGAAAGCCGTGCCACTTGACTTGTAAAACTCTAATTATTTCCTCAAATGTACCTTCCTGTAGCCGCCGCTGAGGCCATTTGTGGCAATGGTATTGTGGAGGAAGGTGAAGAGTGTGACTGTGGTTATGACGAGGAAAAGTCTTGCAAAATTGACAAATGTTGCAAAGGTCGCACTGGAGATAAGGAAGAACCTGGGGACTGCAAGCTTATGCCAGGGAAAACTTGCAGGTTAGATTTTTTATGAGCAGTACATTGATATAATTTTAAAATAAACTAGATGTAATCATTATTTGGGAATTTGCGTTCAATACTTTTCACTCCGAATGGCAACCAAGCTCAGATCTACCTTATTTCAGGAAATGCTCAGAGCATCAAACTCTGCATTTTTCACCAGAAAAGAAAGTTCCTCATTTGATTAGAAGTAAGTTTCAACAAAATTAATTTTCCAAATTCACAAAAATTTCATGTCTCAGACTATTGCCCTTCCAAAGTCACAAAAAGTTGATGCAAAGATTCCTGTCATCAGCTTTAAAAAATCTTATATTTGATGTTGCAAATATTTTATTGTACATGTACATGTACATTGTACCAAAACTTCACATACCTGAAGAAAAGAGTAAAAAATTATTAGTAAAGTGCAATATAATTAAATATACTACTGAACAGTAAATGTTAAGTGCTTTTGTTGAAAGAAAGTACAATAGCATAACAATACTGTAGGTGATAATTGGAAGTAGCACTCCAGACAAAAGTCCAAACAGTAGTTACACTTGCAGATGTCATCTGAAGATGGCTTTTGTGGACTCAGGCTCATACACGTTCAAACACTGCAGTTACTCATATATGAGTAATTCTCATCTACGCATAAGTCAAACCTAGACTAATTGCCCCCCCCCCCTCCCCCCGCCCAATGTTGATAACAAAGACTTGCTGCACAGCCAAAACTGGTGCACTCAACACTGAGTGGAAGGGGGAGCCACCTAATTAAGACTGGTGAATTATGACACAGAGAGAAGTGTTCCAACACAGTGTGAATGGAATTGCAGGTCGAGCTTACAGAGCTTACAGTTTCAATAAAGCAACTAACATAAAGTTGTTTTCGTTAATCTCTCTGCAGTCCAAGTCAAGGCCTTTGTTGCAGTGAGGACTGTGTTCCCCAAAACGAAGACTTTTTGTGTCTCAATGAGACAGAGTGTTCCAATTCATCCTTCTGCAAGTATCCTTTGTGCACTTATGATAAACAAAAAGCTAATTAAAAATCACAACCAGAAACTTCGTAATCAAGAAAGTAAAAGTTTTGGTGTTGGCTTTGAAAGAGTTTTCATTTTATTTTGCTATAGTCAAATCTCCGCTAGCAGACACCTCCAGTAAGTGGACACTAATCTGCAGTCCCAGCAATTTCTCCACTAAACTCTATCTTTATAACCTCCTGTAAGCAGACACTTTTCGTAAGTGGAAGAGAACACCTTTTTGAAGCTCCTCCCTTAAGCGGACGGATTTTGTGAAACTCGAGATCACAAGACAGTTCTGTGTCATTTATACCACACCTCTGCCCATTTGCTTACTCGTAAACCCTGACCGCATTAAAAAATTATTCTAGAATCCAATATGTCTGGCACCAAACAGGCTAAACTAAGACTGATTTGATCAGTTGTTAGGTGTAAATAGTGAGGCAACACATGGTGTGGCCTGTGCGCAATCATCTCCTATGTCCTTTGTTTCACAGGCCGGGGTTAACGGATGTGAAGCAAAGGAAACAAAAGAGGCTATACATTCTTGCTGTATGAGTATGTCACTTACAAAAGCTCCACAATAACATATTTGTTAATTTCTGTTCAGCCAGTTGCATGAAAAATAATGATTCTCCTTGAAAAACATACTCGCGTGGTAGCTCTGCACTGTATCTGGCACCTCCGTTGATCAGTTTTCTAATGATTATTACTTTTGTTCAGTTTGTTGGCCGCTTTAGAGACAGACAGCCACATAGCCATGAGTTTTCAGTTGGAATATGCCCACGGAATTTAGAATGCATGACTGGCACACTCTATCCCCTATGATGCTTTAAGTCTTTCAACATCCTGTATGCGGACACTTCCTGTAAGCCTATGCTCGGATCTATCAGGGCTCGAGACTAACGGTAGCCAACTAGTCACAGACTAGTAGAAATACCGTTTTGGCTAGTAAGTTTTGCGCTTTCACTAGCCATTTTTGGCTAGTGAAAATTTCAAAGCACTAAAGCACCGGGTGGAAACTAAACCAAATATTGCTTCTGATGATCCAAAAGCAAATTGAGTGAATAGAAACTAAAACTTATTCCGTAGAGGGATATCATAATGTTCGTATGATACTTGTTTTGTCCTCTCAACTTTTTTCTCTACTAATTCTTGTCTCAGATTGCAACGTTTTCTCCGTCATTTCTACGTTCTAACAAAATTAGCCGTCTTCAGAACGTTTCACCGTACGTTTCCTTGAAAGGTCCATCAATGCGTTCATATATTTGTCTACACGTTAGTAGGTTCACACAATTCTTTAGTCTCCTGTTATCGACTTTTTCCCATCAATTGCTACGTTCGTACAATAGTTTCTCTTCCCAGCGTTTCTCTCTACGTAACGTCTTCATAACGTTTCCCCGTATGTAAGTAGGTTCATTGATTTATTAGTCTAGCCTTCTCAACGTTTTTTTTGTACGTTCGCACATTGGTCTGCTCTTCCTTATATTTTCAGTGTGTTAGTACATTCGTACGATACGTCGACACTGCTTAGCGTTTCTCTGTATGGTAGTATATGTTCATACGGTATTAGTCTTCTCAACGTTTATCCGTACGTTAATGCTATTGTAGTTGTCTCATTTACGTTTCTCCGTAATTTATTGTCCCACTGTAATAGTTCAGTTTGTCCGTTTGGCGTTCTTCCGTACGTCACACACGTTCTTGCGGAATTAGTTTTGTCTAATAACGTTTCTCTGTAAGTTAGTAGTTGCGTATTTTATTAGTCTCTGTATCTTGGTACGTGGGCAGCGTTTCTCCTTACTGTAGTGCATTTGCAACCAGGGTGTTTGATATGACTTCTTAACGTTTCTCCGTACCTTAGAAAGTTCGAACCTTATTAGTTTTTTCTGCTCATTTATGTTTCTCCGCATTTAAATACGCTTACAATTTACTAGTCTTCTCTTGCAGATGTTTTCCCGTACGTGAGTTGAGTGCTGTATCAGTCTTGTCTTTTTGACATTTCTCCGTACCTTACAACGTTTGTACAATGCTAGTCTTGTCTTCCCAACGTTTCTCCGTACGATGACATGCTCACATAAGGTTAACTCTTCCAGTTATTCGTCATGATCTGACCGAAACGGAAAACAGAGGCGTGAACTACATCGCGCCAAGGAATTTGCCCAGAAGGCACATAGTACTTTGTATTCCGCGTGTGAGGATCTTTAACCGTTGAACACAGTATGAGATTATGCAAAAAAGTCTGGCTAGTGAAAATTTATTTTGGCTAGTGAAATCAAACCTCTCACTAGCCACTTGGCTACTAAGCTGAAAAGTTAGTCTCGAGCCCTGTCTATGCCAGTCCCAAGAGTGTCCACTTACGGGAGGTTCCTCTGTATTGTATTGTATTTCTCACACATTCTTACACCCTAAACTTAACTCAGAGCTCTTCTCTTTAAACGTAATTAATTATCATAACTAATAATAATTATTATTATTGTTGTTGTTTTTATAAAAAAAAGAATAATAACTTTATTTCTGTGTCAAAAACATGTACATAATTTACCGTAATATTTGAAATTTTATTATTGTTATTATTATTGTTATTGTTATTGTTATTATTATTAAAGTCTGTGAATGCAATATGATGACCGCATAAAAGTACACTGCCTTTCTATAAGGATCACTCCTTCACGTCATTTTGCTGTTTTTTGCAATAACAAAGTTACCTCAACACAAAAGGAGGGGAAGAAATGTGTATTTGTGTACTATTAATTGGTACATTAATGTTAATCAACACTTCTGGGTTGTTGTTGCAAATATGCTGTTAGTGTTTCCTTGATGATCGCCAGTGGAATCAATGCTACTTGCCCTGCACCAGGACACAAAGCCAACCTAACTTCTGAATGCAATAAAGGAACACAAGTTTGTATAGCAGGGGTAAGTCTTCTTTAATCCTGTCATTCCAAAAAGTTACCGTGAAACTGCTGCTTAATACATGAAGCTTTCACATAAACAGTCACACTTCACTCATACCTGGGACTTGTACCATACAGTACCGCTCAAATGTAAGTTGACAGTCTCTTTCAAGTCAAGGATCGAGACTCGATCCTCGAAACTCGAAACTCGTGAGAATTGAGTATCAAGAATCGAGAATCGAGTATGGAGAAGCGAGTCGAAAATCGAGTCTCGCGAGAATCGAGAAAATAGTGAGCTTGTCGCTTGAATGATTCCTCGATAGACTAAATCGAGCAAAAGAATCACAATTCAGGTCAATTCAATTTGAGCGGTACTGTACATCAAACAAACAATGACTTTGAGTGTCATAGAAGATAAAAAATTAATGGCAGTTTCTCACCAGTCTTTCATCCGCTTCTTACTGTATGCTAAAGTACTTTGACACATAATAAAGTTATTACTTATTTTATTATGATGGGAATTTGTACAGGTTAAAAACACTATGACTGAAAAAGGGAGTTGTTCGCTAAATGTAGATTAGAGGTTCATTCTGCATTTGGGTACTATGCTTTAATTGTGGACGAACAGAACGTTGATATACAACTGTAATATGGAAATTATGACTTCCTACATGTACCCAGTGCAAAAGTTAAAGTGGATAATAAGTCCTTTCAACTTTGTATTGTTTTACAGTTCATTTCAAGTGAAGCAGCTGAAATGAACTGTGATAGCTCGCAAGCAAACTTATAGCACCACTAGTATTCTTGTACTAGTTAAATGTTTGGCTGTAATGCTGCGATAATTAGAGTTGTTACAACCTTTTGTGATATTGATTCTTTTATGCAACACCGATTGTCGTGAACCTTTTAGCATACGTTTGAAAGTTTAAAATAATATCTAAGACAATTCTGGATGAATAAGTGGCATTCTGCATGTAACGCCAAACCATAAAGAATGTTAATATTGTCAAGAATGTTCTCGACGATATACCCACAAATCCATATCCGAGACTGAGACATAATGTAAAGCACAGAATTAGGTCTTAGAACTACATCCGCTCAAAGTTTAGCCTAATTGACTCCCTTGCCGCCCAAAACTGCCCGTAAAGGGCCATTGTGCTTGTTCAGTTTGTTATGTCATCGCTTTGAACTTTTGACGACCTGAATTGTGTGCATGCCCAAAATCAAAGTTGCCAAACAACCTCGGGAATGGAAGAGAAGTTTAGTTTCCATGCTGCAGAGTTTGGACCGGGATTTGAGCAGACAAGAGCCAAATTGGGACTTAATGGATTAAACAACGTAAAAACAATACATTCAAAATTATTATTAAAATTAACGCGTTGATTACTTTTGGCTTTGTGACAGTGTAGTATACTTGATATAATTATTATTTTGCATTGTAATCTTTTTTACTTTCGTTGTGGCTGTCAGGCACACAGCTAATTCTGACAATCAATGTACAAAAAAGCCACCAGGAAAACACAAAAGTATTCAAGTTACCCTTAGTGTGAAATAATTGAGTACACGAGTTAAGGTGGGCTTCAAAACATACCGAAGTACTTATTTAAACTGAATTTCGTTCTTGTACCTAATAATTTTAAATAATATTATTGTTCAGAAAGAGTTTGTTGTAAGATCGCACCGGAAATCTATTTCACCGGAAGTTATAAGTTTTGCGCGCGAGTTGATTGATGTTATTGACATTTTGACAGTTGTGAAATAAAAGTCCCCAGATTTGGGGAGAAGCGCCTTGGTCGCCGAAAGGAAAATTGTGGTTGTGTTGTCATTTTTTCTCAGGATTTCGTGAGTGGTAGCCTGAGAAAACAGCTGACTTTTCGCGAGGTCGCCACTTGAGCGCTCGTAAAACGACGTCTGAGTAACGAGCGTAGAAATTCCATACTGATGACGTTCATTACCCAGATCTTGGTGGTGCTTCTGATTGGTTGAAAGAAAATTCCTTCGCGGCACAACCAATCAGAAGCACTAGCAAGATCTGGGTAGTGCACGTCATCAGTATGGAATTTCTGCGCTCGTTACTCAGACCTCGTTTTGCGAGGGCTCATGTGGCGACCTCGCGAAACCTCGGCTGTTTTCTCAGGTTTCGTGAATGGGAATGTGGGACTGTTTTGGACTTTTGGACTAGGAACCTAAGGAGAAACATTTTTCCTTATTTCCCTCCCCATTCTCATACCTCTTTGCCTTTTTATTTGTCATCTCCCTCTTACCCCCTCACCCCCATTTCTCTCCCTTTCCCTTCACAGGCGATTCACAGTGTGTAATCTTTCTTGTTGCTTAGGAGTGCAGTGGATCCATTTGCCTTAAGTATGGTTACTTGGAGTGCCAGTGTGATCAGGAGGATAACTTCTGTGACCTGTGCTGCAAAGAAGGAGCAGATGGCAAGTGCCAGCCAATAAAATCATTCGAATTCCCTGGCCTTACTGAAGAAAAAAAAGCACAACTAAAACAACTCAAACAGTTTCCTGGGGCACCGTGCAACGCCTACAACGGTTACTGTGATGTGTTCCTCAAGTGTCGTGCCGTGGACGCTGATGGGCCATTGTCCCGCTTGAAGAACAAGTTCTTTAGTGAGGAGGCTATTAAGGGATACTTGGAGTGGATCAAAGAATACTGGTGGGCTGTGGTACTCATGGGTGTCGGACTTATTCTGCTCATGGCAGGTAAAGTACTTGCAGGTTTAGTGTTTCGTGCATGTGCATACAGCCACAAATGTTTACTCTCACTTCAGGCACTCACCTGTTGGTTTGAAATCACATTACTGTCTTGGTCATTGGCCACACTCATGTTTACTGTTGCGTGTAGTTAAGGACGGTGCCTCCGTTTGTTACTGCGCATACGTTCTGCGCATCTCGGGATATTCGGGTTTTAAGGAATTTGCCCCCTAATACAGCAATACTTTCGCGCGGCTTATGACTTTGTGGAAAAAGCAGATCTTAGCAAGGGTCATCAGAATCCAAAAAGAAAATTGGGTGTAACCACGCATTTTAAAGAGATGATTGAGCTTAAATTTGGAAAGAAATTGCCATACATTCTTTGTATTTTAACCCTTTTTTAGAATTATGGTTGCTTAAGGACGTTCGCGCTAATTGTTTCTGCGCATCCTTATTGCGCACGCAATTCACTTCGCGTTGTCATGCCACGTCATGCATTGAGCGCGCGCGCTGTTGAAGAAATGTGGAGATATATAGCGCTACTGGGCACTTTAATATCTAGGCACGGGTTTAACTCTCTTAAATGTGCGGTGACCCCATATTTTCTTTTGATAGATCACTTTCTTTGTCGATTATCTACGTTTTGTGAAAAATTAAAGAAAATCTGTGTTGTGGAAGTTTGATTTTTTTAAACTTTTCTGCCCTCGCATCATCGAATTCTGGTATTACTGTAGCTGCGCGGTGTTTGCAAAAGTCCATCTTAGAGGTTGAGTTTAACTAAAAGGATGACACCGGTTCAAATTATGTACTAAATAGACCCACTTAAATAAATTTGACTGAGAAAGTGGGTCTACAGCAAATCATTTTTAATATTTTTCAACTAACGAGCACTGAGGCCATGTCGAGTTACGAGGACCGATTTGTCAAAATTGGGGTAGTTTTCCACGCGCTTTATTTCGAAAACGAAGTCGGTGACATAGGTAACTCAATATCTGACTGTTGCAAAAGTATGAAAAAAAACTGTGTTGTAGAAGATTTCGCGCGAACGTCCTTAATTACATGTATCTCTTAAAAATGCGTGGTTACCCACATTTTTGTTTTTGGATTCCAATACCCTTGCTAAGATCTACTTTTCCCCATAGTCATAACCTTTGCAGAAATACGTCTGTATTAGAGGGCACCGTCCTTAAAAGACTATAAGTTACATGTGGTTCTTTCTGTTCAGTGATAGTCTATCAAGAATAATACATGAATACAAATGAAAACTCTTCAGACATGCATTGTGTCCCATGCAGCAGGTGATTCTCACACGCGCTTGCATGTTCTCGCTCTGTTTTCTCTAAGTGGAAAAAAGGACTGTTTGTTGAGTACTTTTACCTTGTGTATCAGTAGTTTTACCTTGTTGTACAGTAAGTACTTTGTTGTAACTCTCTTTTGTTATAACTCTCGTTCTTGCCATGAGAGCGTGCCTCTATATTACAGACTTCGTGCTGGACTCGTAAGCATTTTACCTCGTTTATACTTACATAATCTTAATTTTAAGTTATTTTTTGGTTAAATCACGTGGAACACCTGTAAACTAGCTGGTGAGCAGTCGCAGTCTCCGGGCTACGACGGCTTACAACACAGCTAAGTGTGTTACACAATATACTTGTATTGAATCGTATTGTATTGTAACATGGCTTGACAATTTGTAAACAAAATCAAATCAATCAACTTTTATTTAGACACGTAGCACCCAGAAGTACGCAAGTTCTCGTTAAAACGTGTACGTGTATATTAATAAATGTAAAAGAATAAAAGTAATCAATATATTAAAGCTAACCAAATAGCAATACAAAATCTAAACCTAAAAACTAAACGCCAAAAATTATTGATATTTACAATTAATATTTACAAATAAAATTTAAAAATATGTCACACATTTACAAGCACTAAGCTTTAAGCCATATGAGCTTTGAGAAGATCGCTTAAAAGATACAATATCCTGTGACTTTCTTACACTCGGAGGCAGCGCATTCCGTAGTTTGCAGGCTAAAAACGTTAAAGATCTGTGCATGCAATCTAAATTAAAGGAAGGTAATTCCAGCCTTGTACTACACCCACGTAGATTATATGGAACTTTCTTAAAATGAAAAAATTCACTGATGTAAGCCGCGCCCTGACTGTACAAACACTTGTACAACATGGCTAATGTCACGTTACTTCTACATCATCAGGTTTCATCAAGCTTTGTAGTGTGCACACTCCCAGCAGTAATCCAAACCGGAAGCCTGCTCGTCAGCTGACTCTGCGCCGTCAACCACAGAACCAACGCAACCAGAGAGGTCGACCAGGGCAGGGTAATCAGGGGATGCGAGCGAATCCCCGTTATCCCCAAGGTGGGTATGGAGACGACCCCCCTCCCTACCCAGGAGCTCCAATGGAAATGCGTGGAGGACGGCGATAGGAGTTCTGTAGTTACATACGTGTCTAAAATTTGTAAGGTTTCGCTTCTTAATAGGGTGTTCTTTGTTTACGTGACTACAAATACATTTTTTGCATATATGTGGGAAAATGGAGGTCGATTAATGACATCAACGTTTTTCGGTTCATCGTTTTCTGCTGGTTTAATTTTTTTATCAGCTTTTTCAACCAGTGCTAACTCAGCAGAAAAATGTGTTCCAAAAATATTATTAACCTTTTTAGCCAAACACAGTTAAAAAATCGTTCTATTAGTGCATATTGTCCAACCTAACCAACTCTGGTTGAGGATGAATGTTTATGTGTCTATGTGGAAAGAGTTTAAAAGAGTTGAAGCAACCACACAAATATATGTGAATGCTGTCCTTTCAAACCTTGCATGACAGCTGTAGATTATACTTGCAAGCCTCCTGGAAAGTTAAGTTTGAATATGTCAGCAAAGGTCACCGTGTTTACTTGTGAGGTGCATTAAGTAAACATGCGTTGTCTGAGCCTTTAACGCCCTAATTTCAACCAACAATTTCTCCTCGATGCTTTTATTGGGCGGTTTTGTGCGAAAATCAGCTTGGAATCGAGGCAGACGCTTCATGTCTTTTTGTGATCTATTTCCATCGTTTCCATGTTTCTTGCCGCTAGAATTTTGAAATCAGTAAGACAACGTATTCGTTGTTAAACCTTTCAACAATCACCGAGACATACAATAACTAACAAGAGTTAGAAATTACGTGGTTTCTGTTTTACGGCTTAAAGGGGTAGACGTTGTTTCGCGTAGCCTAGTAACACAAATTATTGTTTGGGATTTTTTAGGGAAAAAAGGGGGGAAAGAAGTTAAACCTGCTTCATAGCCTCAAGGAAGCTTTCAGCTTAATCACCTATCTAACCTTTTGTATTATGAAATTCGAACAGGTACAGCAATGGTATTATATCACTCTGATACTGTTCGCGTTTTCATTGGCTAATTTTACGGTGTTTGGTGTGTATAGAATGTAACATTGTACTTCATTTCTTCCACTTTATTGCTCAAATATATTGCTCATGCAAAACCATACAAAATCGCTTTCAACAAACCATACGCGATGGCTCTGTAGATAACCAGTTATTCAACGCACCATGTATGACGGCTTCATATTATTTGTCATTTTTAACCGCCTGTAAAGCTTAGTGCTTCGACTCGTGTTGTTGGGAAATGTAACCAGGCTTTAGTTTGACGGCGACAGTGCAGCCAATCCTTTGCTTGATACTCGATATTCCTGTTCCGTTATTTACACGTACTAAGGCCCGAATGCAAATTAACCAAACTAACAACTTTTGCTCATTTGCGTTAAATTCTTGTCCCAAACTTGGAATGAGCGGGCATGTATTTAAACGGTTTTAGGTGGAGTGCGTAAAAAGGCTGAATACTTCACGGCTTGCGTTATTGCACATATTTTCGGACGGGGGGACGGTGCTAAAAAACGAACAAATTGGCTAGAGGATTTTCCAATTGTGAAAAAACAGAGCTAGATGTTAAGATCTGCGTTAGGTGGTTAAGATTTTTTCATGCGTCTTGGCTGTAATTTTTTTGTTTCGTTTTTGTTTTTGCCTCTTAAATTCAGTTGCTTTCACCCTTAAAGCCCCATTAGCAGCATTCATCGAATTTCCCCTTACAATATCACTATTTGATCAAACATGCTGGTCATGAGAATAAAGGAGATGATCACCAACGACAAAATATCTTGATGTTTAAGCAAATGGTTATGTTCCCAAGTAGTACCATACGAAATGTATAGACAACATTGAGGAGAATATCCATGTTGATATTGGGGCTTAAAGCGTTTTAAAAGAGCATGCGCGTTGCATTATTCACTGTTGGCTGGGTGTAGTTTTCGTGCTCGCATACATGTAGTTTGTAATAACTTGATATAATTTTCGGGCTCGTAGAACTCGGAAATCGTTCAGTAAAATGAAAGCATTTCATGAGGTCTGCCAACCACATTTAGGAATTTGCAGAGGTGCAATTGTTTATAGATTTTGTACACGGGAAGGGTCTTTCTCGGATGTGTAAATGGATAATTAGTATTCGCTTTAAGTGTCTGGACTTTTGTCGATTAAGGATTCTTTAGTCCGTTGCGCTTAGGAGGCGAGCACCCACTCTTTCTTGATTACACTACGCTTCAATTGGTAAGTTCTGTTAGTTTTAGGTTACTTGTGGAATAACTTTGTTTACAGTAGGCTTTTGGTGCGGCAGTAATTTCTTTCGAGCCGTACCAGCACCCACTGGATCGTTTAAGGTGTTGCAGCCACTTCATATTGACATGAAACCAAAAATATTGGTCGATATCTAGTGAAATAAAGGGGCTATTTTTGTACCTACATTGGTAGGGTGGATATTGGCCGATAAATACCCCACCACCGCTTCTAGGCCACGTATTTGTTGTTAGTTCGTGGCGGTCTTCATTCTACAGTGGATCCCCGATATAACGAAACCCTATATTACGAAGACCCCAGTATAACGGATGATGTTCTTCAGGCCAGTAAAAAGGAATGGAACAGACCCCGATATAGCGAACCCCCGTTGTTACACCTGTTTGAAAAAACGTTGTCGGATGAAAAGTATAAACGATGGACGATGCGATACAATGGAACTCTGGGAAAATGGCAGGGGCAAGTTTGTTACTGGGTTTTGTTTCTTTATATTTAAAATATTTTCTTTCCAATATGATTTAAAGAATAAATTGAGGCATGCTGTGCTATTATAATGTGCCCCTGTCTAAGAATAGAGGCATGTTTTTACGCTTCCCAGAGCACCACTGGGTCGCATAGTCAATGATTCATGCTTTTTACCCGACAATGGTTTTTCAGTTGAGTGTATAACGAACACATCTTCCCAGTTCCTTGGCTCTACGTTGTGTCGGGGTAACACTGTAGCTGGTGCGTTTCTGACGACTTAGCTCGTTCAGTCTCCAGGACGCACCAATCCCATAGCTAATAGTACTGTACAGGTTAAACTATATCTATTCCTACCAATGGTCACATGTGAATTACTATTGATTAGAAGGGCAAAAGCAAAGCATACTTATAATATATAATCAGTTAAAATGCATGCACTAGTTGGGTTAAAAGCAGGCCCTTTTTAACCCTGCATTTCTTTTATTATACAATATCAGTTTGTGAAGTGTTGAGAATTGAAAAGAATATGATTTGTATTCTCTTCAAATTAACAAGAGGGTAGAATCTGTTTTGTGCACTTAAGGATCTGGTTTGATCTCTTCTTTTCACGGCCATAACAATCCTAAGAGATCTTTGTAAAATTGTAGCAGCACTTCTCAACATTTTGTTTAGTCTTGTATTTGAATTTTAGAGTTTGTGTTGTGAGTTTGAAACGTTAAAATTATTTTGAGTATCTTCGCTAGTCTACCCAACGCATCTTTGTTATTGTCTCTTGAGAAAAGTCCCCCCCCCCCCGAAGTTTGTCAAAGAAGCGTTGCGTGACAAACGATGCGTCACATTTCGAATAACTTATGTTGAGAAGACTTAAATTTAGTTGTCCGTTGCAAATGAACGGTTCCAGTCTGTCTTTAAAAGCTGCCATAGCCAGATAGCATAATAGCCTGCGAGCAAGCTCTGCGGGCCCCCCCGAGCGCCCGCCGAGAGCTTGCTCGCAGGCTAGACAGCACGACAGATAGGTGCTATTTTTAATACAAACTATAAAGACCAAAATTGCTTTTCATAGGAAATCTTGTTAACCTGGGTTCGCTTGGTTAGAAGAATTGGAGATTTATTTTAAATAGTGTGCATAACAAATAAACAATAAGCTATCCTGTACAACAGGGAATACGATGAGACAAGAGTCGGGTTTTCCCTTAATTAGCGCCTTATTTTTAAAGACTCCCACGACAGCGTAATGTTATTTTCTTCCCTAGCGATCCCAGGTATCCTACTACATGTAGCCACTAAGACAAGACAATATTTGATAATTTTCACTTTAATTCTGTAAGATATTTGTAGTAAACTAGTCAATATCCTTGCTAGCTTTGCAGGGAAAGTCTTGTTCTTTCCCCAGTTTCCTTTTTCGGGCAATTAAATGTCAATAAACTTTTGTACAATATCTTACCTAGGTGTGGCTGTTGCTGTTTTACAAACAAACAAGGGGGTTAGTTGCTAAAGAAACTGTGGTGCTGTTGCTGTTTTAGTTTCTTTCTGAATTGAAAAACCACAAAGAAAGTGGCGACCACGCCTACTAACCGTAGTAAATTTGTGCCTTTAACCTCGCATAAGAAAAGACCTACATGTGCACTAGTTCTCACTTCTACTCGTTGTCGTCATCCCAGTCATGATTCTTCAGGGGTCGTACGGGTCCTGGAAAGTCCTGGAATTTAATTCTGCCATTTTCGAGGACTGAAACGTCCTGGAAAGTGCTGGAGATCTATAAACTCCTGTAAAGAGTGATTTCTTTTAAAACAATTACCTGCAGTGTTATTTTTGGATTTCTATTTCGTAAGGTTTTTTTGCTTCAATTATTGTGCATTTGGAAGACCTGGAAAAACCTGAGTCCTGGCCCCAGTTGTTCAAAAGTTGGATAGCGCTAGCCGCGCGAAAAATCACTATCCAGTGGATAAGTGATATTGAAACCAATTGGGTTATCCACTGGATAGTGATTTTATCCGGTGGATAGGGCTATCCAACGTTTGAACAACTGGGGCCTGGAAAATTGTTTCTGAAAAAAGGTACGAACCCTGTTAGTTCCCTGATTAAGGCTTCTCGCACCAGGCCCCCTCCCAGGTAGACGAGTAGTGCGTCTCGTTTAACAGTCCATACTTCTTTGTCTCTGGATTTTTATACAATGTTTGTTCTAAATTTGCTGAAGTTACACCTCGCTAATGACAACATTATGTTCTATAACCCGCCACTACGACTGTATACTGAAATAAAGCGGAAAGGCTGCAATTTCCGAAGTAACATTTTTAGCTGTGTATTGAGTTTAACAGAAACTTTTGCCGAAGTGCGAAGTAGCTTTCCAATATTCAGGTCAACGTCGAGTCACGAAAGCTTACTTCCCTTCATTCCGAGAACATTTTACCTCCACTGAATGTAAACGTTAACTTTCTTCGCGAGACTTAATTGTTAGACCAAGATCAGTAAAGCTAATAATAAGAAGAAACTACCCTAGATGAACCCAGGATTTTTGTATTTTATGGCAGACATTTTTTTTTTCAATTCTTTTATGTAGGCCTCACAAACAATTCGGTACAGGGATAACGCAGTGTGGACTGTCTGGTACTTTTAGACATCACTTTGAAAAGCCAACAGTCGTTTGCATCGATAAAACCGAAAAATAATGGTCCAGCTTTGTTGAACGTTACTACATTGATGCAGACTCGTTCGCAGTCACCCTTGAAAAGATTGATGGGAGCGCATTGTATCAAGGGAAGGTCAAACAAAAATCGGGAAGTTAGCCTACTTGTCCGTCGTCCAGTTCTCAGCAACCCCCGCCACCATTTCGCTCCAGCCTTTCGTCACTTTTGAATAGCAAATAAATAGGAACTGGGAACGGACGGGATGACCAGGGAGGATCTGAACAGTAACAACTTGGAAACGTTTGGTCGTTCTGCCGCTGTCTTGGAATGCGGTTTCTTTCCGCTTTGAGAATTCACTTGGCACTTCTGGCTCAAAATTTAAGGGCAGTTTTGCTAAGAACACAAAACAGCAACAAACTCCCCATAACACAGTAACAGGCAAAGATGACAATCTGCGTGCAAATTCCAAGTTTATTGTAGGCACACTTGATGACAAAATGAATTTTATTCAGCAACGGACATTTGAAGTTGAGGTATTTTGTGCCATGTACTTTATGTTAAACCAGCTATTATCATTTCGTACGGTAACTATTTAACAAAATCAAAATTGTAAGACGTTTTCTCGTAACTATATTTTGTGCAAGATTAATGTTTGCCTTGCAGAATATTCAGTAAATTAAGGTAACAATTCTGAACAATAAATTTGGATATCCCTTTGCACTCCTCTCTGAGTGACTAAGATCAAAATTTAAGAAAAATTCCTATTAAATTTCATTTTGCAAACTGAAAAACTAACAGGAAATGGTCACAATTTGCTATTTCAGTCAGTGGTTCAAACCTTTTTAAAGGTTACCTTTTCACTCCCGATAGTGTCATATGGCACATGATGCAATTAATTACTCGATATTCAGTCAGTTGGTCTGATATTTTCACAACCAAAAGATCTTGGAAAAATCTGCACATTACAGGCATAAAATCAAGTCCCTTCCCTGAATAAGACTTGATTTACCACCCCCACAACTTTTGGAACTTTTTTCCTTCGTACATTTTCAGTCAAGTTGATATCTGACAACATCCAATGCACTGAGAGCTGCAAATTAAGCTATAGTTTAGGGGCATACCCAATATTTACGAGGAATAAGGAATTTAAAACGCTTTTTTTTTCCTTTGAACGCTTTTCAATCTAATCTGTGTCCTCCTGCAACTCTGTTGGTGTAATTAAAGGAATACTCCAGAAAATACCTTTCCACTAGAGTATCACCTGTGGACTCCTGGGCCTGGTTGCATAAAGATACTTGAGATTAAGTAGAAATTTCTGCAACAGTGTTTCCTTTTTTTCCGGAAGATTTTTTCGCGCCGTTATTGTGTTTCCTATTCTCTTTGATCCGCCTTCGGCCGATTTATATTATATAATAGCATGCAAAAAAATCCTCCAGAACACAGGGAATGGTTGCAGAAATTCCCACTTAATCGTAGGTTGCTTTATGCAACTGAGCCCTGATTCTTGGCTATCGATTTTGGAAAATCCTGCATTTCCCAAGGGAATCGAAGGGTTAAAACCATGATACAAGATTTTACGCGCGATCATAGGTGTCACAACTGGCTTTAACCACAGTTCGGTTCCTTTTAGTGGTATACAGATTAACACGGATTTGGAAAGAACAAATTTTTGTCGACTGTCTCATTTTCAAAATATGACCACGGGTTGCCAGAGCTATACATAAGAAACCTAATAACGTTTAGTTGCAAAATAGATAGCAAATTGGCCTGTTGACCTCGGCCCAGTTGTTCAAAGGTTGGATAACTTTATGCGCTAGATAAATCACTATCCAGCGGATAAAATGTATTGTTATAGCACTTTATACAATGGAGCAATTTATCCAATGGAGAAAGTTATCCGGCCTTTGAGGTCTCGTATTTAATTCTTTGCAGGCAAAATTTGCCCCTTTGCTTAAAACGTACCTTGACACTGTTCCACAGAAATAAGAAAAAAAATCATTTAGGTTCGCAGGAGCCAAAGATAAAATTCACCCAAAATTTACCTCAAATTGCATGAAAAAAATTTTTGTTCTCATGAAAATTGACAGCCTAAAGGCTACTAGAAGGAATTTTAAGGCTAAAATGTTTAGGTTTTTAACAGAAATTCCTCCTGAAAGGGTCAAGTCGAAGTGATGCTTGGCATTCTTATTTATACGTTAAAAACTGAAATAAAAGCTGACTCTATCCCGGAACAGCTTGAGTCAATATTTGATTAACTCAGCTCAGATGAGGCTGTATGCAATAATTTCATATTCTAAATGGATTAATCTCCACCCAATAGAAACAAATGGTAAAAATAGGTACTCCTACGTACTTGTGTCCATGTGATGTGCTCTGGTAAAAGCCTTCGCCATCATTTCAGAGCTAGAGGGTAGAAATGTTTGGCTATGTGCTCATCTACGACTTCACTGCATGGAATAATCGTTATATACAATGACCTAACTAGCACATAAAAAAATTATTAGTAGCAGCTTCATAGTGCATTTCACCGTTACACCCTCTAATTATTCCCTTAGATTTTAGCCTTGTTCTTGACCAGGAAAGTGGAACAAAACCAGTTCATGTTCTCTGTACTAGTCATTCGAACTTTAAAAACGCTTCATGTACACCCTCATTTTCGTTCTTTCGCCTTGAGCATCGTCGGTTTCTTGACAAACAGCCATTCGCCGATAGTTTTGTCCCCCATCTACTTCACTTTGCGGTGGTCGAGTGTCTATCTCCCTGGGAGGAATAAGCCCTGGGAGGTCCTGTGAAGCTGATCGTGCAGGGAGGTTCTGGGTTTGGTACCTTGGTCCTGGGGCCTGTATTTCATTTTCCTGGGGATTTTGGCCAGAGATGTTGTGGTTTGTAAAGGGTTGGTGCGTTTCTTCGTTGTAATAGTTCCCGGCGGTGTTCCCTTGCGTTCTAGCAGAAGGGAAATGCGTCGTAGAATTTGAATTACCAATTTCTTCATCCTGAGGAAAAAAAACTGTTATTACGCTATGTTATCAGATTTTAAATGTGGTGATTTTTAAGGCCCAATTTAAATTGCGTAAGAAAGGTGGTTATTGTTCATTGTGGTAAATACAGTTATATAATAAAGTGTATATCGTTTGTCTCACGATGTAGTCACTTGAGTTGTTGATCGCGACGTTTCGACTGCTTACTGCTAGTCTTCATCAGGCGACGAGGTCGACTGGCTGCGCGTCACTATATGAATCACGATGACAATCGTGATTCATATGGTGACGCGCAACCAGTCGACCTCATCGCCTGATGAAGACTAGCAGTAAGCAGTCGAAACGTCGCGATCTACAACTCAAGTGACTACATCGTGAGACAAACGATATACACCGTATTATTCAATTTAAATTGCCTTTGCAAATTTTGGCGAATTTCGCTGCAAGTTTACGGCAATGTGTTTGCAACTTTGAAATGCTGTGCTGTGGCAGGAACATAGCACGCGATTTCAACCTCGTTCCCAGAGCCTTTTCTCTTTATCCCGCCAGACCAGTACCGAATGCCCTCAGGGAGAAAATTGAACAAGACCTAGAAAGACTTGAAAGGGCAGGGACCATTGAACCTGTGTAGTATTCCGAGTGGCCAACACCTATTGTCCCCGTTATGAAAAGTGATGGCCCTGTAAGAGTTTGTGGAGACTACAAGCTCACTGCCATTAAAGTCTCCAAACTGGATGGTTACCCTATTCCTAAGCTTGATGATCTTTACACAAAGTTAGCTGGGGCTCAAACGTTTTCTGAGTTAGACTTAAGCCGTGCTTATGAGCAGATGCTCGTGGTTGAGAATTCTAAGGAGTTCTTGACAATCAACACACACAAGGGTCTGTACAGGTACAACCGTCTTCCGTATGAAGTTGCCTCAGCACCGGGCATTTTCCAGAGAACGATGGAGGGTTTGCTACAAGGAATCCCTTCGACGGGAGTTTTGCTAGATAACATCCTTATCACAGGACCCAGCACTGAAGAGCACCTAGACAACATCGAGAAAGTCTTGGTACGTCTCTCTGAAGCTGATCTACGGCTCAAGGCAGAGAAGTGCCAATTTATGAAGCCAGTTTTGGAGTGCCTGGGGCACCGAGTTAACGCAGAAGGGTTCCACCCAGTTGAAGCAAAGGTGAAGGCCATCCAAGAGGCCCCTGCACCCACTAATCCCTCTGAGCTGAAATTTTTCTGGGAATGCTAAACTTCTATGGAATGTTCATGCTCAACCTGTCGTCCACCCTGGAGCCACTACATCAGCTACTGAGGAAAGATGTCTGTTGGAAATGGGGGACGGAGCAGCAAGCGGCGTTTGAAAAAGCCAAGAATCTGCTTCAATCATCTGATGTGCTAGTACATTATGATCCCGAGAAAGAGCTGGTGGTATCTTGCGTTGCGTCACCCTATGGCGTTGGGGCGGTCCTGGCCCATGTTATGGAAGATGGCTCCGAGAGACCGATTACTTATGCCTCACGAACACTCTCAACAGCAGAGAGGAACTACGATCACCTAGATAAAGAAGCACTAGCTGTAGTTTTTGCCCTGAAAAAGTTCCACCAGTTCCTTTATGGTCGTCATTTCAAGATTTACACGGATCACAAGCCACTTTCGGGGCTGCTCAACCCTTAACGAGCCACACCATGAATGGCCTCAAGCAGGATGCAAAGGTGGGCATTGACTTTGCTAGCCTCTGAGTATGAGCTGCTGTATCGTCCAGGTAGTGAGAATGGCAATGCAGACGCCCTCAGCCGCCTACCCCTCCTGGATGTTCCAGAGACCACACCCGTCCCGGTGGACATTGTACATCTTCTAGAAACTATCAACACCAGCCCAGTAGACGCTACTAAGGTGAAATTGTGGACAGCCCGTGATCCAGGTACTGCAGTTTGTTCTTCAAGGATGGCCCGTGGCAGTCGAAGAAGAAACCCTGAAGCTCTATTTTGTTAGAAGAGAAGAATTGAGTGTACATGCTAGCTGTCTCCTATGGGGGTCTCGAGTCATAATACCCCCTCAAGGGAGAGAGGAAGTGTTGAACATATTACATGACTCTCACCCAGGGATGGTGAAGATGAAGAGTCTAGCTAGGAGCTATGTTTGGTGGCCGAAAATGGACACGCAGTTGGAAGGAAAGGTGAGAAGCTGTGCTACGTGCCAAAGCCTGGCCGCCCTTGGGCTCAAGTTCACGTAGATTATGCAGGCCCTTTTATGGGCAAGATGTTTTTGCTGATCATTGATGCGTATTCCAAATGGATGGATATCCACTGTGTGAATTCTGCCACTTCCAGCGTGACCATCGAGAAGATGAGGACAACCTTCGCTTCACATGGCCTGCCAGAGATTGTAGTGTCCGCCAACGGGTCCAACTTTGTGAGTAGCGAATTTAAGTCATTCCTACACAAAAATGGCATCAAGTACATTACTTCTACACCTTACCACCCCGGTACAAATAGTCTGGTAGAACGATCGGTACAGACTTGTAAACAAGGGATGAAAAAGCAAGGTGATGCTACGGTCGAGACCAAGTTAGCTCGGTTTCTTTTAAGTTATCGGATTACTCCCAAAGCACTACGGGTGAGTCTCCAGCTCAGCTACGATGGGGACGTAGTCTGAGGTCACACCTCGATCTGCTGCGACCGGACGTAGCGACAAAGGTGCATGTGGCGCAGTCAAGGCAAAAGAAACAGCATGATCAGCATAGCCGGATGCGCCGAGTGGAAGTTGGAGATGCGGTGAATGTTCGAAACTATTCCCGAGGATCTAACTGGGTTCCTGGAACTATCATCCAGGAAACTGGTCCTCTGTCTGCGCGAGTTGAGCTTGAGGATTGAACTGTGGTTCGAAGGCATCACGACCAACTGGTTTCTCGTCCTGCAGATGTTCTCCCCTCTGGTGTGGCAGTTCCAAGTGCGAGCCCTTTCAAGCAAGAGATCTCGTTTCGGAGGTTATCGTACCTGATGTAAATAGCCCTGCAGTTACCTTGGGAGACTCGGAGTCACCCACCACGTCAGGAGATCCGGACTTATGCCCTACCATGCCGGTGAGGCGTACCCAGTGAGAGATCGGAAACCCCCACAGCGCTTTTACTGATGCACCCCTTCTCTCCCCGGTGAACGGTTTAGTTTTAGGGCAGAGACGTCAACCCTTTTTTTGCTCTCGTTTGTTTCTTGTTTGTTTAATGACTTGGGGGGGGGGAGGAATGTGGAGTCCTGGGACTAGTCAAGTTGTCAATTGATTAGTTTCCTTCGATCTTCGGAGTCGGTTGAGTTTTGACCATGTGTTTGTCGTCGTTCGGAGTTTATACAGTGTTTATACGTTAAATACACCACAATAATAAAACACGACAAACAGTTCCCAAGAGGTCCCTATCTTGTAGCGTTGCGCCCCGTACTGTTGCCTTGCAACTCAATAACGCTGTTTTGTTTTTGGCGACTTTTTTACATCTTGGAAATCCAGAAATTTTGGTATGATAATCATTTTATTAGTTTTTTTAAAATTATTATCTAGGGAAGAGCCTATTGCTCACAGTTACAATCTTAGGTTAGGCATTGCTTGTAGGAAGGTTTTATTTCGTGACCGTCAGAAATGTAGGACACGACGCCGACGCCTATTTCCCTTTCGTAAACGGTCGCTGCCACTTTTGACGGTCGATGCCATCATTGGTAACCAAGCTTTTTGTCATGGTAGATGTAATATATGCTCTGGATTAAGTCACAATAAGGTAACAAATACATTTTACATAATCTTAGAAGGAACAAAGTTTAAGCCCAAGTTGAATTTACATTAAAAGTTCTGGAAAGGGCAAGGGTCACCTATTAGAGATGTATCAGTTATGAAAGACAGTTAATCATAATATATATTCTAATTTTTCGGAATTGTGGGGGATTGGCGTGGTAGTGTAGTGGTAAGCTAGAAAGATTAGGATACGGAAGGACTGGGTTCGAATCTGGGTTGTGAATGTCTTCCTTTTTAGTAGAAAAACGTTCAATAATAGTTCAAACATTTTCAAAGTGTCTTAAAAATGGCAGCGACTGTTTACGAAAGGGAAATTTTCGACGCCGAGATTTCGTGGCATATTTTAGTTAAATCTTAAGACTACGTTTTATTGTTTTGTAATAGCATTTATAACATTAAAATATATTCCTAAGTATCTTCTAGTATCATTGTAATATAGCTCTGTAATTCAGCTAGATCAGCTGCAAACGGGTTTAATAAACGGTCTTTATTATTATTTATTATTTTTGGTAAAAAGGAGGAGTGTTATAAAGAAGTATTACAAAAAAATCCGGAAATTTCGGTTGCACTGTAAATCGGGTAAGGCTATTTTGGTTTATCCGACCAGAAAATTTTCAAAATAAACGGAACGTCTTGAGAGGTAGTCCAAAATTCCCAACGGAATACTATCCAAACGGAATATTGCAGTTCATTCACTTTTTTCTACCAGTTCCAGGACCTGCGCCAATAGTCAAGCTAGTTCCACAGTCTATGTAAATTAGAGTGAATTAATTGCACAAATGGTACATACTAATCTCGAACGGAATTTTCTATTCAGAAGGTTATGCTTACCATTTGCACAAACCGTAGACCAACCGGTTGTAACAACCAACGGGTCTCACGCACGACTTCTCTCGTAATGTTTTTGGATTTGATTGGTCAGGTTGAAATCGAAGCCATTTTAGAAAGTTGTCAAAAAGCTGTCAATAAGTGATCAAAAGGTAACCAAGTGATATTGCCAAGACGTATAACACTACAACATCTCGACAGGTAAGAAAAAAAATGAACGTGTTCCAGCGCAACATTTATAGAAGTTGTTTTGATATTTTGAAACTGCTGACAAGTTGTGTAAAAAGAAAGCGTTTTGCTGAAATCAAATATTTCCTGAGTCGAATTGAAGCCAGAACAAGCAAAAGAGAATGTAGTTATAAATCGAGACAGAAAAATTTTCCTGTTGTTCTTCAATAGCAAAACCTTGTTTCTCGATACATTGCAACAAAGAATTTTAGTATATTAACAACCCACAACGGACAATTTTCGTAACAGTTTGCGATTTAAAAGGATTATACGCCTTCCATCTAAATTTCTGGTGCCAACTTTTGGAGTTTTCAAAGGGTTTGGAGTTTCTTTTGATGAATAAGCTACTTTTTTCCAGGACATAAAAAATTTGCATACACCGCTAAAATTTGATGTCACAAAACTTCTTTTAAATAAGACGCATAACGAATTTTGCTGAACTCTTACTTAGTTGAACGCGATCACGTCTCCCTCAGACATAGAAGTCTAACAAGTTTAAAATGCAATCTCTAGCTTCGTTTATTCTTTGTTAGCTCTCACTTTATTAAAACTTTGTAGTAGACACATTTTAAATTTTTGCGGGTTTGATATTGTTTATTAGACGGTAATTTTAATTCTATGAAGCCGACTTTGGATTATTGATATTTTGTCAAACTGTTAACAACCCTTAGTTTGAAGTATTAAAAATTCTGAACCGCAGCTTGGAAGAATTAATGTTCCAAAACCTAACACCTCTGTTTGGTTGTCGGTTTTTCTTAATCCCTGAACTAAAATGTTATGGAATAGAAATGAAAGGGTTTCCTTAAAGTAAAATGCCTTTCGCAACAACACTCTGCTGTGAATGTTATTATTAGACAATCATTTCGAACGAAAGTATTTGCATAAATATTAATTATCCAACGTGTGAAAAAGACAATGTTTAGTGCCCAGCTTTTCCTAGAAACTAAATCGTAGCAGAATTAGTGCAATTTAAATTTCCTACGTTGCTTTAAAAAAATATTAAATTATAATATTTTATTTTCTAATCGGAAATTTTATTCCTGCTTTCAATTATCCATGTAAAGTTCAAGAAAACTAGTCAAGTGTCAGATATTTACCTAGTGATTTTCCCATCCAAGGACAGCTTTTTTATTACAATCGTGCCCTAAAGCGTTTTCGTCCTGTAAGTATATATTTCCGAAGCAATATACAAATGTAATTCATTATCGAAAAGCATTTTCTTTGAAATGTGATATAATTTGGCTTTCGTTCGGTTGCTACAACATCTTGTGTAGTCGATTCATAAAACATGGCACATCTGGCATGCTAGACCGTTTTGAAGCCAACAAGTCGGTCACGTATCTCATTCAAAGTAAATTTTCATTGAGCCTTTTTCACTCTCTTTCTTGAGAAATAAAGTGACTTTGGATATCTCAACGACCCACGCGTCTCCGTAGGACAATAAAAACCATTTGTGCTTTGAACTAAAGAACGAAAGCGAATCTCATTTCAATTTCAAGGCTGGGAAAGCTTTTAACTTAGTTTATGTTGCTGGCTTAAGATTCAAATTTATATTCCGAAATCGGACGCTAAAAATATACGTGTCTTACTTTCCTTCGCGTCAAAATAAGAAAACACAACATCGCACTTTATTTTAAAACACTTTAACAACAGAAAGTGCGTTATATAATCTTCTTTGGGAGAGCAAGAGACTCAAAAAATTTTTCCTTACCAAAAACCAAGTCAAGACAAAAGAAAGCTTGTAAATGTCGAAAAGCCTTTTTGATGTTTTGAATTTGTATTGCCTATTTACCATGAGTAGGAAAAGAAAGGCTGTTATCTTTTTTGCTCACGACCAATGTATTTGCTTGCTCATTTATGGCTCTTCTGACAAGATCGTTAAAATTGAGATCTTAGAAAAATTAACGGCGACGAATTTCATACCTTGGAACTGTGAGTAGCCGTTCTGTTTGATTCCGTTCTGCCGTCTGTTTGCATATTTCCGCTGTTGCTGATTCTATGCATCGAGTCGCCAACATTTTGCCGCTGCGAGGACGAACCGCGATTTCCATCCCGAAATCTACTCTGTTCCAAGATTTCTCTCCTCCCTGCCATATTTGCCATCGAGCGACCAATATTTAATCCTTTCAAGGGGTCTTTCGCCGAACTCGATTAGGGTATGTTCTCCCCGATCGCTGTCACTATAAACCGAAGATTCAGTCGGACAAGCGCGGTTTTGTCTTCCTCTAAGAAAACCCAGCTATTTACAGCTGCTTATCATCCGGGGCGATAATTCATGCATTCATACATGCACACAGTCACCCACTTTAAGTAAACAATGTTTTGTCTGCTTATACTGAACTGAAAATTTGCGAATAAAAAGCAGCCACTTTATTTGAAGCGGCCGTGGGGCAAATCCTTGATTTACTGTATATTAGATATATCTACAGATCGATATTGCAGAAAGAAACTTATCTAAGTTGCCTTTGTTAATTTATACTAAATATTGAGAAACTTATCATAGCCAATCTGTTTCGATAGATCTACATGTCATTCGTAAAACGCAACAAGAAATTTGTTTGTCTTTGGGCACGACTCTGTTTTGTTCGAGGTCGAACTCCGCTGCTTTTTACAGATTACTGATAGATACCTAAGACCAGTCGGGTGGAAAAAGTCGCATTTCGTGTCCACCCCTGGCAAAACTGGCAATTAGCGAAACTCCCTTGATGAGGTATTAAGATAAAATACTTTGAAATTTGAGAAACAAAATTGCAATCGTTATCATTTTAAAGATTTCTGGAGACAGCTGAGCAAATGTTCTGTCTCCGAATAATATGCTTGTCAAAATAATGAGGTAAAGAATTGAAGTACAACTTCTGTACTTCAACACATCGTAATTAAAGTTCCTCCTATGTAAATTGACAGACCCTGTATGTGTCACTTGAAAACGGCGTCCTATTAGACTCTTTTAACGGGTGCCAAGATTGTGTGTTTCTCATGAAGAGCATCACAAAAAAAAAATTCCTCAGAATCTCCGGGCAAGTGCTTTGTTTTAAATATTTGGGCTTCTTATGAAGTAAATAAGAATGAAAGCTCATTGTTATTCCAGCCGCGTTGCTAAGGTCCTTAAAACGTTTTCGTATTGAAATTACCGTTTGAATAATTGAGGTAAAAAATAACCTTTGAGTAATACGGTGTTTTGCGATTTTATTGGAATATTCGCTACATGTAAAGGCCAAGTTCTGATTAAAGTATCTGCAAATATCGATAGAAAAGCTCGTGTTGAATGTTTGGCGGGAATGATGCCATAAACTGCAAGCAGACCCTCGCTTCTTTTCACCTGCGGGATTTTTCAAGTCGACACCTAATTGACGGTGATAAATTTAAATGTTGTGACAGCTAGCACTTTACTAGATCATTTGTTGAGAATTTGTTAGAGCCAAAATGGCGCCATTCCTTTTCACTGGTTACGTATGCTAAACTTAGTAAGTACATGAACGGTAGTTAAAAATGCCTTCAATGTGCCATCCCCTTTAAACTTCCGGGCATTGACTTGGGGCTACAAATGAGAACCTTTTTTCTTTGTTTTTCTCTCACTGATCAAAAAACAATTCTGCACAAGGTGCACGTTAATGTTATGATAAACTCGACTTCTATTGTTTAGAAATAGCCGCAAATTTGAGGCTGCGCTTTTAGTCCTGATGATACCTGACAAAGACATAGCCTTCAATGGGCAACTCGAGAATTGTATCAAACTGTACGCCGCCTTTGATGTTCACCCAAGTAAGTTCAACGAACAAATCCATTCTCGTGAAATAAAGGCTTTCAAAAGAAAAGCCGATTTAAAACAAATACGTAGGCAAAGTAGACGGAAAATAGAATGTGTCAGAATACACGATCGTTTTGGCTTGTTTGTGCAAATGTTTTTAAGTGCAGAGTTTGTGGAAAGATTTTCAACGCATCACCAAAGTACGTCAACCAATTAAAACATATAAAAATATGAATTTGACTTAGCGCCTGCGGGTGAACCATTCCAGGTATTTTCCTTACTTAAACCTGAATTTGAATTTTGTTTTCACTTTTTTATCCATTTGGCAACAAAAACTTCTACAATGGTCAGCAAATATACTACGTTCAGTTCCACATTAAATGCAAACTAAGCTCTTCTCCATCACTTTCAGTATAATGTCTACCATCTTGGATTGCTGTGTAATCAATTTGAGATAAAAGATTCTCATTTCAAAAACGGATGATAACAACCGAAATTCCGAGGATATGAGCTTGAAAACAAAGAGCTCTCCTGGCGGTGACACGACTTTTTTTCCACTAACCAATTTCTGTATTTCCCGAAAAAAAGCTAGCATGCGCGCTGATGCGAATTTATCATTCCTTCGTCGAAAAAAGACGATTTTGCGACAAGAGAAGAAACAGCTTGGCGGCTGATAGCAGGCTAAAAGAACCTGTGAAGAATGATCGGAATAAAAGAAAAGAACGGCACACTCCAAACGAGTGGGAGGAAAAACTTCTCTTTCGAAAAAGTCTTGGGTGTACAGAGAATAATAAATCACCTTCTTTTGGGTATTGATTTTCCATGTTCCGAAATTAACAAAAATCATTAAATAAAAGTCAAAATATTTAGTTACAAAACAATGCACCCGTAGGGACCGCGAGAGCTATCGATACCAATCTGTACTCTCAGTATATAAACTAAACGACCACAATGAAAATAACCTACAAAGATAACGGGCGAATTATCTAATTGATCTTTATATTGCTGCGTTCAGCATGCTTCTCTGTAGATGAAAATGATTGCTATCAGCTAATGCTGTTCAATGTAATTTGGATTCGGTATGAACTTGTTATTAAGTCACTGGAGTTCCAGCAGCACAGTGCCATTATTTGATCAATTTTTTGTTAATTTATAGCTCCAAGTAACGAGTTGCACTGTGTGATTTGCTTACACTCTAAATTCAAAAGATCCGTTTCACCCCCAAAATGCCAAATTGTCACTTGAAGCTGATTTGGCCCACCATGGAGCTATTTCGGTCACAGCTGGGGCAAAACGACCCCATCAAAAACCGTAACAGCCCACAGCAGGACCCAATTTGGCCCTTGTTGGTGCCGGCCCAGCCCTTGTAAATAGGAACATTATGGTCTTAAAAAAGAGATCCAAGTTAGCCCCCAAAATGGTACTGTATTTTACTCACTAAAATGGCCCCATTTGGGGGGCTAAAACAGAACGTTTGAATTTACTGTACAAATTACCTTTTCTACCTGAACTGAACTTATTTCAAAGCGTGCAGTAAACAAAGTTTTTTTTTCTGCCGTGATACCACAGTTGAGTTTTGCACCAATCCCTATCAAAGCCATCATTTCCTCCTTTTCTGTTCAATCAATTCAGAGTACACAACTTCCACATGTAAGCAGTTGCGAAAAGAAATCCTGGGTTTTTTTTTTTCGCAACTATTTAAGCTGTGTACAAAACTGCGATGTTCTTCATGAATTAAACATTTCATCCACCGTTCACATAATTATGTGAGTATTTTACATGTTTTTCTTCCACACAAATGAATACCACTGAGATTTTTCTATCATTTATGAATACTAGTTTGGTGTCTCAGTCAACCTAGAATAAAAGTTCATCGCTTAAGTAAATGGTACGCCAAATTCTTTTTCTAGCGGAAGTTATATGACTCGTAATAGAAAAAGTACAGTACCTGGGGCAACCAACGTCAAACAAAATACTTTAAATCCCGTTTTCTGCCGGTTTTCTCGTATTGTTTCAAAGCCTTTTTAAGGGATATTTGTGTAAGCTGAGATAGGCTGATTTGTTCGGATTCCTTAACTGAAAACCAAAGTCGCGGAAAATTTAGGAAACTGAATCTCAATCTGATTTTGGCCTTCGGAAAATGCTAGCTTACCTTACTCCGCACTTAAAAGGACATATTTGTCGTCTTCGGAAACAAAAGGAATTAAATTTGTCATGTTCCGAAAGACTGAGTGACATTTCGCAAAGGAAAGCTCTATTCAGTTTTTTCATTACAAAATCGAATTCTGAGGCGATAAAGGTGTTCTGTGGAATCGACCCGTTGGGTGCCCCTGTACTGCTTAAGCCTTTGTTTATTAAAAAAACACCACTTCCTTTGCTGTTTTATATATATCCCGATTTCAATAAGGAGTTTTAAAAAGAAACTTATTATAAAATATTTCGTATATATGAATTTTAACATCACGGATATGAATGAGTAGGAAACTCTAATTGATAAAAAATATTTAAAATATTTTTCGAAGACTCATACGCGACTCTTATAAATAAGTAAATTTATATTACTACTTAAAAAGTGTCACGCTAAGACAATTCCATTTCTCCCCGCTGGTTACGGATGTTTAAAATACGATAAAAGTTTTATCAATTTAAAATATGGCAAACGCTTCCAGGACTGACTGTTTTGTTTTGTATTTGGGCTGAAAATAAAGTCGTCTTTTTGCGATGTGTTCGGATGTTTGCTTGTCTTCAATCGGAAGACCTCTAAGTGCAGGACTCCAAGAAACTCGCACTGAATCCGTTTTTTCAGGACAAAGGAACCGTTGAATTTTGTGTGCTTTCTGAAGAATTCGTATCGACTAATACTGACAAAAATTGCCTGTGGAAAACTAATCCAGTCAATTTATCTTTACGTAATATTGATATTTATCAAGCCAATTCTTTGCCTTTGACGATTTCTATACGATTGTCAATTCTCTTTCCATCTGGTATAATGTCTTTTTTTATCATAGGCAAAAAACTTTCCAAGGTACGTTTTAAACGTCGAGCTTTTCATGTGTCGAATATCGTGCAAATTTACTGAGCGGCACATCAAAAGAAAGTGTTTGAAGTGAGCTAAGTCTTTCCAAATTGACATGGGTAAACAAATAATCTGTTGCTTAAATGGATGTTACTAAAACGAGGAATGGGGAATAGGGAATGGGGAATGGGGAATGGGGAATGAGGAATGAGGAATCGGGAATGGGGAATCGGGAATGGAGAATCGGGAATCGGGAATCGGGAATCGGGAATCGGGAATGAGAAATAGTGGTCAGCGGTAATACCTAAAAAATTAAGTTGGAGTCTACGCAGTACGGCAAAGAGACGAGGATTGCACGTGGAGAGCGAAAGATGGAAGGTAAGAATATTTATCTGTCAGTTTTTCCCGAGTTTTTAGGATTATTGAGTTTCTGTTTATTAAAATTAACCAAAAATATTGATTTGCAGGTAATGAGAGTAACGATAATGTTTAGGATCACGAGGTTATCGTTATCGACAGGTTGGAATAAAAAGATTCGTATCACTTTGAGTACAGTCGCTTCGAGTGTTAATATAAAAACAACGAGTAACTTACATGTTCTCTGCATTTTGACGTCTTAGTGACGAACCAGTGACAGAGGATGATTCTATGTTTGCAACTGGCGAGAATGAATCTTTGTTTAAGGTAAGAAAACGTAGAATACGGCTTGAACATTTAAACCGACCGCTGCTAAACTGTTAGAGCACTTGCCATCGAATTTTGAATTGATTTTAATGGCGTTCATATTTGAGCTTCTTCTTCTTCTTCTTCTTCTTCTTCCTCGGATAGCCCACCTCCTTCTTAATGAAGATTTTCGTGAGTGTCAGTGCAGGGCTATTTTTTTTTTAAAAAGGTGCTATTTCTAAAAAAAAAAAAAAAAGGTGCTTGGGAATTAAAAACTTAGGGTGTGGTCAGTGGCTATTGGCAAAATGGCACCACAGCCGGAATCCAAACTAGATTTATTTATGGTTTGCAGAAAGAACTAAGTGAAGTGACTGCAATATTAACCAGTTCTTCAATTAAAAAGAAAAAAACCCAGAGAAGAAGCATACTTCACTCAGTTCTTAGTTCAAACTATAAATGAATCTAGATTGTAACTCCAATATGAACGTAGGCATTAAAATCAATTCAAAATTCGATGGCAAGAGCTCTAACAGTTCAGCAGCGGTCGGTGTAAAATTTTCAAGCCGAATTCTACGTTTTCATTCCTTAAACAAAGATTCATTCTCGTCATTTGCAAACATAGAATCATCTTCTGCCATTGGTTCGTCGCTAAAACGTCAAAATACAGAGAACATTTACTCGTAGTTTTTATATTAACACTTGAAGCGACTGTACTCAAAGTGATACGAATGTCAATATACCAACCGATAATGATAAATTCGTGATCCTTAACATTATCCTCACTCTCATTATCTGCAAGTCAACTGTTTGGGTTGGTTTTAATAAACAGAAACTCAATAATTCCAAAAACTCGGGAAAAACTGTCAGCTTAATATTCTAACCTTCCATCTTTCACTTTCCACGTGCAATCCTCGTCTCTTTGCCGTACTGCGCAGACTCCAACTTAACTCTTTAGGTATTACCGCTGACCACTATTCCCCATTCCCCATTCCCCATTCCCCATTCCTCGTCTTATTAACATCCTTGCTTAAATGTATTCTTGTTGCAAAAAAGCACAGCTTGCAGTGTAATTTGGTTTTTATTAATTTAAAGGCATTGCACAACAGGAAATTTGCAATGATAACCTAAATCAAATTTTCACAATTTAAAAAAAACCACAATTCAGAAAACTAGTGGTTTTCACGATAACTTTATTTAATTTATCTCCCGCTCAAACCTTTTTAAGCTCGTTAAAACGCCGTCTCCATCTCCCCACAGCGAAAAATATCCAAGAGACCGATGTCAAAGCTTCAAACTCTTTCAAAGCTTGAAAGAAAGATATGTGAAATATACCCTAAGGTCCACAGGACTCTTGTGGAAGCAAGTTCGGAATAGCGTTCGGAATAGCGTTCGGAATATATTTTTCCAAACTTTTTTGAAAAATGCAAGGAATGTTGAAAAAATCTCTTTAACCTAAGAGATGATGAAATAAATCATTCAGTTTTGTATTTGCTTAATTAGCCAGTGAAAATTTCCCATTTTTCAGATTAGTATTGCGCATGGCTAAAAAATCCATTCTTCACTCATCAAATGTAATTTTACAAAATTCCACTTTAATAATAATAATAATAATAATAATAATAATAGCAATTTCTTAACGGTACTACATTTCTACAAGACGTCATGACTTTAGGTTCAATACTTAAAAAGGAGGAAACTTTGGGAGTTTTGAAATTTCATTCGGCCAATCTATATATAGCCGGTATAGTCACTTGACCAGTAGCCATGGAAACGTCTATCCAAAGTATTTCTGGGATGTAGTCAGTTACTTGTGTTAATTTTATTTTGATACAACTAATAAGAGTGATATTGTACAAAGTAAGATGGCTTACAATTTTTGCTATTCATAATAAATATCTAATTAGTATTTAGGGGTTAGGCCCAGGCTCCCTTCCATATTTGCAAGAATACATAAGGCCCGAAGGGCAGAAAATTGTTCGGGTATCGAGCAGAATTCGAGCAGAATTTTGATGTCCGAGCAGACATTCGAGCAGAATAAACGATTTTTACGAGCACTTCCGGCAGACAGAAAAAGCCATTTTACGAGCAGAATTTATCCAACCCTAGTCATCACCAAATCAGCTGTCATGATGCTTTAGAACAAAAAACAATCCTTGCGTCAAAAGTGAATAAACGCTTGAAATTATGGGCGGTGCTTTTCTCCTCATCGCCTCGTCTTCGCCGTGGTCACACCGCCTTAGAGCTCAAATTAAAACCTCTGGCATCCAGTCTAGTGGAAGGTTCGTGGTCACAGGTCGTATGTCATAATATTCAAAGACGACAAGAAGAAAATCTAAGGAACAGTCTTCGTAACTCCCAGTGCGGAACGCCGTTATCTCGTACACTTACACACTAGCTATAGATTGCTTCTAGAAATTTTATAACGATTCCAATTCTGTTTTTTTCCTCGCACCCGCCTCGGCTAGCAGTATTTCGAAGTATTGCTACCTGCGGGTTTGCTGTTTTTTACGGTTTTGTTTTTCAGTGTGTTTTAATAAAGTTGTTGTTATTGTTGTTGCCATCGTTGTTATTGTAACTCATAAACAAAAAACTATTCAATAAAGCATAATGTTCAAAAATAGTAATCCTTCTCTTTAATTGAAAGCGGAAAATCAATTTACAACGCTGAAAACTGACGAGTTGTGAAAAACGACTTATCCAAATAACCAGCAGAGGAAGCGCGTGCTCAAAGCAAATCTCATCAAATCCCGCCCTGAATCTCACAAAAGAAAGTGTGCGAACGGAATGTCTGTTACTAGTAAGGTGACCATGGCAACCAAACTTTGTTTCGTTTCTTCAAATAAAGCAAAGTTTGTGGAAAGTCTAATCGTTTGTTAAGGTGTTTAACGTGAGTAGGTTGCAGTGCGTTCTTTTGACTTGCATCAATAGTTGGTCAAGTGATTGCTAAGAGGATGAATCAAACAAAAAATTTTTTTCTGAGGTCGCCTTTCTTCCGACTGATTTTCAACTTTCCACGTACGTGTGTAAGAAAGGAAACGATTTCTTTGGCAGAAAATAAATTATCTAACACATCGTATCTTATACAGCGTAAACATGTCTTACCTTCTAGTTTACCCAGTTAGTGCATCATCCCGATATCAACAAAACACTGATATAACCTCGGCAAAATGCCATCTTCATGCTCATAGCAAAATACTCTGTCTTGTTTGTTCCGCGACGGAAAGCGAACTCAGTGATTGGCGTCACAATAGCACGTTTGACACAGGTCACGCGCCGTGAAATTCCATTCCAGTTTCAATCTTTCAACCGAGAAACCGTGTGTTTGGTTGTTTGTTTGTTTTTGTTTTGTTTTGTTTTTTTCACCAGTGAGATATGCGCAAATCGTTGTCAAGTTATAGTAAACTTATTTGAGTTATGACCTGATGCAAGACTTTTTTGGGTGCGGGAAAACTTTGGGTATCACCTGATACCCGTCTGATTTTGTACCACGTGATGTGTCTCGACCAGTGAGTGCGCGCGAAAATTACGTGGTGGGTTATAACTAAGAATATATGGACCCGTCGTCCGATTTTATTGACGAGAGAAAAGCAGGAAAGGAAGTCACTTTTTTAGGTTTCAGATTTTCAGATCTAATCACAGTGTAATAAAATCGAGTAAACTTACCAAATTGGATTTGTTTAGCCGCAAATGTGCTGTGTTCCCCACTGATATTTTTCTCTTTACCACAACAAAGCCGCTGCTACACGAGCGATGTTTTGCTTGCGATGGTGATGCGATTTATTTTAAAAAAATTAGTGTCCCCGGCGCGCAGTGGTGGCTACACTTGGCGACAACATCCTTGATTTTGTCGCAAGGAATTCAACTCATTGAAATTCTAGCGTGTTAGAAGACAACAAACGCGTACATATTGGTAAATAATTTAGCGATTTTTTTTCTGGGGAATGGGGGTGGAAATCCAATTTCCTAATTCTAAGTAAACGGTAAGGGGCTTGGGGGGGCAGCGGTGAGAAAGTAGGGGGGAATCGGGAAATAAGGGATCTCGCCTAGTCCCCAGTTCCCCATTTTTCTCCCACTCTCCCGCTTCCCTACTCCTTCCCTTTTGCGCCTGCTACGAAGGCTAAATTTTAAGTTTTCAAAATCCATTGGCAGGTTTCTAATGGCAAATGCCTCAAATCTCATTTCCCAGTGCAAAAATAGGCGATTTATAACCCCTCGGGACCCTCCACTGTTGCACATAAAGCCTAGTGCCGGGTTCCTCAGTTTTGCCGTTTGCGAAAGGGGTGTTTTCACCCTGTTGTCAATCAAATTAGACAAACACGTAGAAAGGTCAATATTGTTTCACGTGAATTGTTCAACACGAGGAAAGATGGGGTTCTTCAGGGTGATTTTCGCTCTTTTTAGCCTTGTCTGTGTGTTTTTGAAGGTACATGGTGCAACTGAAGAAATACGAGTGGATGGCGATGATTTTTTGGCGTACAAAATGAGTTCGATTTGGCGGTTGGGACAGAGGCATGTAAAAAAACATACGCTCGTATTTGATTTGAAAACTGTTCACCCGAACGGCTTGCTGATTTACATTGGTAGTGGAGAAGAGCTGAAAGATTTTTTGATGCTTGATCTAGTACACGGAAAGCTGAGGTATGGAATATATTTTCAGATTATTTTTTAATGTAGTTTGTACACCTCCGAAAAATCGTAGTCTTCTTAGACGCAAGGCGAAGAAATCTATTGAATTGTAGACATGCAGGAAAGACGTTGCGCCTAAAAAATTTTATGTCTAACAGTAGTTAGTTGTTATTCCTGCACGCAAAAAACAACAAATAAACAAATGGAATATTTTGAGTGAAAACCAAGTGCGTTGTTTAATAAGGGTTTATTCTTAACGGTTGTAATAAGCAATTCGCAGGCTTACATATTCTACCGACGGTAGAAACCTCACAGAAAGCTTTGGCAACTTTACTTTCTTTATAGGGAAGACATTTCACCGCTCACTAATTCATTAGAAGTACCCAAACCGACTTTTTACTGGCACGGCTCTTTTGAAACAAGATTTATTTTCCTTACGCTGTTTCCACAAAGTTTTATTTGGTTCAGGTAAGAGCTTTTTCTGGCTTCTTTCGACATTTTTAAAAGATACGATCTAAACGTGGCGAACTTTGATAACATTTTGCGGTGACAGAGTCGAATTGTGCAAATTCGAATTTTAAACTGAAAGTGGCCTGTATTTGAACGAATAATTATGGTTAACCACATTTCCAACTTTTTAAAAGCTTGTGTTGTTGTCATCGTTGTTGTTGCCGATTATTCGGAATTTCTAAAAACGCGCGTTCAAAACGAAACAGTTGAATAGCGAGTATATTTCCCTTATTGTCATCATTTATTTGGGAAAATTGCTCTGTGTATTGGTATATTACTTTATTCGATAACCTTTTTTTGTTTCACGTTTAGGGGTTCTGATAATATTTCGATCGAAGTCTTAAAACAACACTTTCTGGTTTTCGTGTCGGTCCAAGCGTAATATGAGCAGCTGGCACGAAACCATTCCGAGACCAAAGAAATCTTCGATTTTTCAGGAGCAGAGTAACCTTGAACAAGGGAATAGTTTAGTTATCAGAGAATAAGGGGCCGATTACATGAGGCGGGCTGGCCCTAGACTGCGAGCAGTTTCTCTTTTGTCTGTGAAACACACTAAAAATCAACTTTGCGATTACATGGAAAAATCTCAGCCCATGTAATCGCGATTGCCGGGCCAACACTTTCCCGTCACTAAATTTCGCTTCAAAGCAAAATGGCTCACCAGAAGATCGATACTTCTCTTTCTCTATAACACATAATGGTTTATCAGACCATAAAGCTATGTAAAACTGAAAATAATACACCAAAATAATGGATTAGCGAAAGTAAAAGCACTCGATTCATGCTCTTTGATGTAGCCATCTTTTCACACGACAGCCTGACAGCTTCTAAATTTAGCCGCAGCTGGGCTGACCCGCCTCATGTAATAGCGGGCTGAGCAGTCTTATCGGTAAACCTAGCCAGCCCTGCTACTGAGCCAGCCGGGCTCATGTAATCGGCCCCTAAGAAGCGAGTATATTTCCCTTTTTGTCATAATTTATTGCGAAAAATTTTTAACTCTGTTGGCATATTGCTTTATTTTGGTAACCTTGGGTGGTAATTCCTAAAGGTAATGATTACACCCTTTCTTATACCACCCCTTCCCCTCAAACCCCACCTCACCTCAGCCCAAATGCCCTGTCTCCTACCACCTTTGGCATTTCAAAATATTTCTCCTGTTCTTGATGCTTCTTGTTTTATGGCATTTCAATAAGGATTATTATAAACTGGCTGCCTGATCTATCAGTAATGGAATATTAACAACAACAATCTTTTTTTGAGAATTTTAACTAGGCAACACAAATTAAGGTGGTTTTCACTGTTGCAAAAATTGTTATGTGTACACATGTAAATGTAGCTGGCTTTAGCAGCTTGTGTAAGTGTACAAAGTTGAGCACACATTCTGCCATTTGTCTACAAACATCTACCCAGTATGAATGTAACCTTGCAAACGAAAATAGTTAATTAATCGGTTTTTGAAGCTAAGCAGCAAGTATATTTCCCTATTCGTCAGAAAGTTATTTGAAAGTCTCTTGGTATATTACTTTATTTTGGTAACCTTGGGTGATAAATTCTTAATTAGAAAGGTAATGACCAACCTTATTATTGAGTTTCCTTGTGAACTTAAACCCTTCCTTATATCCCCACCTCAGCCCACATGCCCTGCCTCCTAACACCTTTGGTATTTCAAAATATTTTCCTGCTTCTGGCCTTCTTGCACGTTCCATTTTTCTCGCCGGGGGGGGGGGGGGAGTTGGGGGTCTAAGCTTCGCATTTCTATACCCTTAAATCCAGGGTCCCAACGTCATTTTTGTTGGCTTTCGGCTATCTGCCCCTTTTCACTTGCAACATACGGATGCAGTCTTGTCAGTCATTCGTCCCTCCTCTTCCTGTCAATCCTGCCACCTTGGGGTTGCACTTCCTGTTCCTTCTTTTCCTGCATCCCCCACACTTCCCCCTTTAATCCTGGATTCCCACTTGCTGTTCCCCCCCTTATCCCAGGTTTCCCATTTCCTTACATGCCATGCCCCTCATTTTCATTACTGTCAAAGCAACTACATATTTTGAGTTTACTTTGATACAATTAGGAGAACCTTTTAAGAATGTTTGAAACAAAGGACTTCTGTGCCGTTGAGCTTGTTGTTTTATGGCATTAAATGAGGATTATAATAAACTGGCTGCCTAATCTATCAGTAATGGAGTATTAACAACAATGATTTTTTTTGGAAATTTTAAGTGCTGTAGGCAACACAAATTAAGGTGGTTTTCACTGTTGCAAAAATTATTTTGTGTACATACGTAAATTTAGCTCGTTTTAGCAGCTTGTGTAAATGTAGAAAGTTGAGCACAAACTCCGCAGACAAAATTGGTCAGGAAAGGCTAGATTAAAACCTCCACAACCTACCGTCACATCAGCTATAATTTTATTTACATGTGGAAAGCCAGGTCAATTTACCGATACATGACATATGTAATACAAATTACACGACACTGGAAATCCAAATGGACATACAAGCCTGTGGTAAGTAGAATCAAGGGACAAGTTGCATAAAACTTAACACTGGGCATAACTGCTAATATCAGATATTAAAAGGGTGACTTTGACTGGAGTGAATGTCTGACTTAGAAGTTATGCTGGACGTTATGTTTTATGCAACTTGCCCCAGTTGTGAGGTGAGGTGAAAAGAAAAATGCTAACTAGATTACCTGGTTATGAGACAGAGAATATTTAAAACTTCCTTCTGAAATTTAAGAACTATCAATATCTTTTCTGAAATGTTTTAATTCCTTCACTTCTTCTTTTCTACAATGACATTTCACTCCACCAAGAAACAAAAGACGTGAATTTTCTCATTTCAAGAAAATTCATGACCAGGCTTTTGATATTAACATTTTGCAACATGTAACTAGGATCCCTGCCAAAACTTTAAGGGGAGGGTGTGCTCTGTGGACATTTTCTGAAAAATTTATAAGGACACTTTTTGTGTTGTCTACAGCATATTAGCAACCTATTCAACAGGGCACCCAAGGGCTCTATGATGACACCCAGTGCAGGGTAGCAAGCATTTAGACTCTTCCTAGTCCTCCCAGAAGTTATGCTTTTCCTAACTACTTCAAAATGAAAATTTATTTGAAGGATTTAATTAAAAACACGATTTCAGTTGCTGGATATTTATTATATAAAATCACATCTGCGGTTGAATGAAAAAGGTCAGTCACAGTGCCAATTCATGGCTTTCCTCGCCCGGTGGAGAAGGGGTGCGCATGTGAAATTGGTTTTCATCCTACCTGTAAGGTCTTTAAGTATTTTTTTGTCTGTTTACTCTGAAGGGCTCGACGTCAGAACATGAATAATCGCTTCAATTACCCCCCCCCCCCCGCCCCTCCCCGTTACCTTGTACGGCAGAAGGCAAAAATATCATAGCAAACGTTAGCCTCTAGCGCAGGCATCTCTCATACTTCGGATTTCCTGTGTTAGGAAAGAAGAGAAGGACTGAGGGGAGAGAGGAAGAGCGAAGGGGCGGGGGAGGGGAGGAAAAAAGGAGAGGGAAGGCATCTCTTTCTTTTTCTCCCCTAGCGTTCGACCTCAGTCCCCTCTCGGTCCCCTTACAAAGGATGCCCAAGTGAAATCAGAAGTTATGCGAGATATGAGAGATGCCTGCGGAGGAGGCTAAGTTAACGTAACAATTCAGCCTTGCTGCAGTGAAAACGAATTTGAGCCACGCCTAGAAAACAACTTTTTCTTAACTTTTAAGGATGTTTGTCAAAATTTCCAACAAGCTCACTCGTCGCTTTTATGTGAAAGTCTCTCCTGAGAGTATTCCCATTGCTGTTCTCTGTTGATCGAACTCCCCCTTAAATGGTGCTTTAATTTCATTACAGAATCACTGTAAACCTTGGTGTCAATATCCCCACTCTTGGAGAAGACCTTGTTATCGACGGCAACTTGACTGATAATAATTGGCACACGGTTCAGTTGACTCTGGAAGGACGGCAGTTAAATGTTACATTGCATGAAAAAACGACCCATACTGTACTGAAAGGAAGACATGCCAGGCTGGATGTCAACGGCTTTATGTATGTTGGGGGGTTAACCAAAGGCATCTTTGACATTCTGCAAGGATATAAACCGTCGGCAAACTACAAGGGTTGTCTTCGCGACGTGCTTTACGACAAGTACAGAGTGAAGATTTTGACAGGAGGCAAGAAACTGAAGAGGAAGAACACTTACAGAGAGTATGGTTCCCCTAAAGATGATTGCCGGCGTGCTAGATTTAAGACACTGAGCTTTGGACCCCCAGAAGCCTTCCTCATGATTCCTTCAATTGGCAGCGTCCACGTTAATGTAGAAATGCGCTTCCGTACGTATTTTACAGACGGGGTTTTAGTGTCTAAAGGTATGGAAGAAGGATTCTTTCCGTTCGTTAATGTTTCTCTGATCGGCGGAAAAGTATTTCTCAAAATCAGGATGTCAGTTCATGGCCAGACCATTGAGTTAAGCAGAGGAAAGGGTTTGAACAATGGTGACTGGCATTATTTGTCAGTTGTTGTTAACGAGACAGTGGTGAGGCTTAAAGTGGATCAGTTACCTGAATTAGTGCATTTTAATCCGGAGTTGAGGCAACCTAAAAACAAATACAATTACGTCTTTATTGGGTACGCCCCGCGATCGCCAAATTTCGTGGGTTGTATTCATGATTTACGTGTGGATGACAAACAAATTGATTTACTCAGGTCGTGGGATTTCCGGCATGGTAATTTGCGTAACGATTGCACCCTTAAAAGTAACTGTTTTCCAAATCCCTGCTTGCACTGTGGAAAATGCAACCAGGTACGATCCGGTGGTTTTTCTTGCGATTGTGAGGGCACATTTCACCTCGGGCGCTTATGCGAGAAGCCCATATATCAAAGGACCTGTCAAGAGTATAAGGATCTTGGCCTCGCCGAGAACGCGCACTGTAAGGTTGACCCCGATGCTGAGGGTCCTACGAAGCCTTTTAAAGTCCGTTGCAACATGAGTGATCAAACTCAAATGGTAGCAGTCGTTAGTCATATCAACGCTGGGCCACATCAAGTTTCATCCGCCAGTTCCATACCTTCAGTTGGTTATTACCACGAACTAAAGTACTCAGTTGGGATGGAAAAGATCAAAGCTTTAATAGCACAGAGCGAACGGTGTCGGCAGTTTGTGAATTTCAAGTGTTATGCCTCCAAACTTCTGTCAGCAACGGTTGACCATGCACCAGTTCAATGGAAAGGACCTGGACTCGGCTCACTGATATCGGACCACTGGCCAGGTGCGCCTGCAGGTAGCCACAAGTGTGCATGTGGAGTAAACGGTACATGCGCAAATCCCAGGTTGCCTTGCAACTGTGATATTGGAGACAAGACTTGGAGGGAAGATGGAGGTATGTCCAATTTTGTACCAAGGCTGTGTATCATACTCTATACAATTGCCGCACGCTGCTGACTTCTTCTCAGACAAGGGTAAAACAGCGACGGACAAAGTGAGGCTCGAGCTGACTTTTTCCAGCGACATAAGTTTTAATTTAATGTGCAAACTATTTGGCGCGAAAATGTGGGTGTGACAATTCAGTAATGCAGGTCAAGGTGACAGAGTCTAATGTAATGCAAGAATTTTTCCTAGTGCAGAAAACAATCTGCGTGTCTGGGTTTTCCCATCTTATCCAAGTGTCAGTAGTCCGAGACGTGGAAAACGGACATTACGTTACGAGCATTTCGCCTCCTATGCAACTAATCTGAACCGCCCTCATACACCTGTATACATTACACATAGATCACTTTGCGTTTCACTCAGGTTAGGTGCGACTTGGTTTCTGGTGTAAATGCCCTTATTTTGCCTTGAGACCTATAGTATAGACTGTTGTATGTATAGAGCTGAAGTAAGATGTTCAACCTGTAGAATTTGCCATGGTACGCGCCAATAATTTTACCAATCACTTACCGTAGATTCCCGTTATGTTGACCCCAGTTATCCTGACTCCCCCATTATCTCGCACTGAAAGTCGTTTTCCCTGGTTGATATTGCTCAGTTATTTACTGTTAGCTATTTCGAACTCCCGCAATCTCGAATACTTTTGGTTTCCCTGGGATTTCGAGGTATTTGGAGTATGCTTTAGCTAGATTTATTTAACCCTTTCACTCCCAGACTCAATTATGGAGACTTGTAAGGGAAGGTACGTTTTTTCTTGAAGGGGGAGGGCTGGGGCCTCAGAGGGGAGGGTCATCAGTGAAAGTGAGCACCAAAAGGGGAGGGCCATACCTCATGTGAGCTATTCAAGGGAGGGTAACACATATTTTCCAGAATTTTTTAATGAGAATTTTTGTGATGTTGCTTTTCATTTTTCTTGCAGATTAAGATTTTCTTTTCACCTACTTTAATTTAATTTGGTGTTTTATTATAGGTACTAGGTTACATTTCTACATGTATATTATGTCATGGCACATAGTTTTTCTCGGAGGACTCGTGTCCTTTTCTCGGCCGTCCGTATCGAGAAGTACTTGACTCAGGTATCGTTTCTTCAGCTTCTTGCTGTTGGCTATCCGCTGCCTGATCTCCTGAGTCATTTAGTTCTGTCGGAAATGTAGGAAATATTTGTTTTTGAGAGGCAGATTTCGCATGCTAAACAGATAAACCTTTCTGTTAAAATAACAAACAGCAATGCCGGCTAGTCGGAGAAAGAAGAGCGTGTATTTTGCCTTAGTTAGCTATTTTATGTTTAAAACTTTTATAATACTCAAATGCTTCCATATTCAAACTTCAGCTATAAAATGTAAATATCCCACATTGATTGTTCGCATTTTCCTTGTTTCAGCGCGTACACATTCAATATCGAGATATATTCATATTCAAACACTTTGAGTTCACAAGCGAAACGTTCTGAGGTTTCTACAGCATGGAACATACCATGTAGTAGTGAGGGGAGGGTCGCACTTTTGTCAGTCACCTAAAGGTGGGGGGTCAGGAGTTTTTTTATCAAAACGCAAGGGAGGGCCAACACTTTTTTGGGAAAAAAATACCAAAATTCCCCAGCCCTCCCCTCCCCCCCAAGAAAAAACGTACCTTCCCTAATATAGTTCTAACTTTTGAGTCTGTGGAAAAAATCCTATGGTGTTGCCATTCAAATGAAATCTCTTTGGCATTACTTTCGCATGGTACTATTTGTTTTGTAGAATTTGCAAAAAAAAATTTGGAATTTTTCTTGAATTTTTACTTTGGCTACTACTAGAAGTGAGAAGGTTAAGATAACGTGGCGAAAGTTCACATTTTTCCGTCCTTTTATGTTTTTCTAAGGTTACGTTACAGAGAAGCACAACTTACCGATCACTGTATTGATTTTCCCTCCGTCGACCACTTCTCAGTCGATTATCACTGTTGGTCCGCTAGAATGCTTTGGAACACTAACCGATTATTCCAGTGGCAGTGAGGAGACACTGAAGATACAACGGCAGGCCACGCGGTTTCTCTACACCTTGTGTAACGTTGTGAATCCGACAACCCCTCTGCCTCATCCCAGTGTTGTTATTCCAGACAGAAAAACGCCATTTTGGAGATATCCGTATCCCACAGTTTCAGAGAAGAAGCCGTCTTCAGTTGCTACAATTCTCAAAACGTACCCGGAAACAGAAAAATCTACCGCTGAAGTTTCGACATTGCATCCAACAGATGCAAGTCCAACAGACGAAAGCGTCCGTTTTGCCACACCGAGTGAAGTGACTGAAACCGAATTTAGCACTGGCAGTAACACGTTAAGTGAAGCTCCAACCACTACCCGTAAAGTTCGCGATGTGCAATTTTCAACGAGGGAAATGAGCCCAGACCTGTCACTGAACTCAACGGAAGCGTTGCGCAGTTCTGACAATGATCCTGATTCGGACGTCCAAACTGAAGCTACTGACGCGCTAATGTCTCTTAGAGTTACTTGGCAACTCGTGGTGACGGTTGTGTTGCTGGCGATCGTTTCTATAATGATTGTCACTGTCCTTGGTTATTTCGTTAAGAAGCGAAGGGGGCTAAAGTGTGACTGCGGTATTTTGTGCCCAAAAAAGAAGCAGACCTTGGCTGAAGTGTATGCGGGTTTCCCTGAGGTCCAACTCCGGTCGAAGTCAGGCGAGGTGGACCTATCCGACGTTCGGCGATCGATCGAGGCTGGCAGCTACAATGTAAGGACTGGGTTCATCGCGTATGGTGACAGACTTTGAAGGCATTCACCGACTGGATGAAGGTATGGGTTGTAAACGATGATATTGAAGTGGGTTTCACATCACATACCATAGAGTATTCATTAGGTTTGGGTGTCGCATTTAAAAGGGGGTGGTGAAGAGTATGTGGGAGGGGGTCCAAGTTACGTTTCACCGCAAAGTAAACGGGTGTTCATAGGTGTTCATGTGAATCTGTGTGACTACTGGCCGGCTACAAGATCACAGTTCACAAATCTCGTTTCACGAAATGTTATGAGTGAAAAACTAAATTCTCGCAGGGGCGGATGTAGGAAAAACGTCCAGGGGGCTGAGACCCACCGTCTCTTCCTCCTCCAAACTTGTACCTGTCTTCTTTATTTTGAGATAATCAGTTGTATTCAATGGTAATAGATTTGTTTTCAACTGAGTGACGTAAAACCAAAAACAAGGCAATTATTCTGGCCAATCACAGCAGACGCAAACATGACGATGAAACAATCAGAACTCGAAGCTAATAGATGTAAGGGGGACCAAACGCAGGAAAACGCGTGCAAGCAAGCCCTGCTTGGTTTTGGTTTTACTTGTGATTGGTTGAGAAAGCAACACGAGTTTTTTTTAGCCAATCAGAGAGCAAAGTACAGAAAAACCAAAGCGAACGCGAATTACTTTCGAAACCGCTCTTCAAAAGAAAGAAAACAGCGTAGACCAAGTTTACCAGGACACCTTATCGATTATTTTAAATTTGCTAACGATAAGCTGCCATTGTTTGTCTTTTGAATTATCAAGCACAAGTTGCCATTTATTTTTATATCGAAAATTCCTGGATCTGCCCCTGTCACGGATCACGAAACTACCCGTTACCTTCACAATAACAGCATAATTTCTTAACTGACTGTCAGATAAGGAATGGTCATGCATGCAATACCCGCGCTAATCCTTGCATTTGTCCTCTGCAGGTTGATAGCGGACCACGATATGGCGAGTAAAGGAAACCACATGTTGCGTTGACAAGATAATTTAAATAAGCTTAACCTATCTGTAAGGGAGATTTAGGGACACTGTTGGCATGCTCATTCAATGTGCACTAGTTGTGGTAGTCAAGAGATATGACAGACTCTGAAATTCCTTTTGACACTGTCTGTTCGACCTTTTATAAAGATGTTTCAGCGAGTTCTTAGGCCAAAGAAACCTCTTACCAAAAAACAGAGACAGATGAGATGAGCGTCAAAAAGGAGTTTGAGCGTTTACATTTCTCAGTTTGTTCAATTTCAGGATTGTTCTGTTAAGACGTGCGGGAGTTGTGTTGTATCGAGTATTTAAATCAGCAGATAAGACTTCCAGTTCTTGTCATAGGAACCTCTAGACGAGAGGACGGCTACTTCTACCTGCAAATTAAGTGACCAGATTTATAGGCCACATCTGATCCGCGCCAAAGGTGATTCAAGCGCCCAAAAAGGGCAAAATCGCAGTTAATCTTTGAATTCAAAGGGAAATTGTTTGTTTGTGGTTATTGGGTTGATTTGCTGACATTTTCGCCCCCCAAAACAACAAGTCATTCACATTGAATTCAAAGGGGAATTGTTTGTGGTTATTGTGTTCATTTTCTGCAATTTTTGAAAGGGTTTTAATGGCACTTGAATGAAATTCGACCCGGCTTAAATTTGACGTATAAACTGGTCCCAAGCCTTATGAAAGGTGTCAAGTCGAAGGAGGCGCACTTGTATATCGTTGTCCCTCAAATCTAATGGTCCTTTAGTAATACTTTTGACTTAAGTTTGTTTGGTTGTTGAAATGAAAGGTGCATTTCCTTGGAATGGGACAGTAGAATTGCCTTTCTTTTGGAAATCAATATTAAGTGTACCCTGTTAGTCCTAAATCATAGCAACAGTTTCCGAGTGTACATAGTGCATCTCACGAATATCTTTTGACAGTTGCCGTTTAAATCCAAGAGTAAACTGTACAAACTACATTCCGGTCTGTATGAGTTGCCAACCCTTCTCCACTAATGGAAGGAGCTCTTCGTTTTCTTAGGAGGATACTAGCGTATTCTTATAAACTGCAAATGTCGTCAGGACTGACTGAATGGAAGCCTATTTCCCGTTGCTTTTACCCGAGATTATCAAAAGCACAACTAGGTTTCGTTCCTGCACATCCTTTACTTGCTTTCTCAGAAGTTTAATTTTGTGTAAAGTATCCGGACTGAAAAACAGTCCCTTCGTTCGTTATTAGTGTAGAGTGCTTGACAGAGACATGGAGGATCTGGAACGAGCCACGAAAATATAGGTGGAAGAGATATCAGGAGAGTGCATCGACAGCCTAAAGGGCAAAGGGCGACTGGTTTCCAGTCCAGTCCTGTGTTACCGAATAAAACGCTAAGGGTCAGTGAATAAGATTCTGTGGTGTTAAGGATTTTAAGAACCATGTTTACTGTAAACATAAAAGTGGACGAAGTTCACTTTATTGCATGTCTTCAAGCGATGATAAAACATCTCTGTTTGATGGTTTTAAAGATCGATAAAAGTTTTCAAAGCAGTCTGGTTAGTCTATTCTATGTCTATATCTTAGTGGAATAGGTATGCCTACTAACAACACCACTCAAAAGGGGACCACTCTTTAGAAGAAGGGGCGCTTACTGGAAGGAGGGCGCCAAATCGTAATCGGAGTCGTAAGCGGGGTCATAAGAGCGCTTACGGTAGTGAAAATCAAGCAGCGGAGTCGTAAGGGCGACGGAATCGGAGTCGCAATTATCAGAACGTTTCCAGTTCCAGTTGCGCTTATGATTCGTTTCATATGTCGGGAAAATCCCAGACGGTCGGGGATTTCACGGGTTTGCCGACTGTCCTAGATTTTGCCGATATTTGAGGTATCCATCGGAGTCGTCTTGATCGGCAATTGACAGACGTCATGTTCATTTCTGGTGGGGGCTGGAGCCATGCAATTTAATTAGAGGATCGGTAACGAGCTAACTATGCTGACGTCCCCGACAGTACAAATTTGTCGGAAATGAGTGCCGACCATCGCAGAAATCTGGGATGCGTCGGGAAAATGGAAAACGCTCCCGATTTTTCCGATTTGTCTCCGACCATCCTAAACGATCGACGATCAGGGATGTCTACGATTTCAAGTTGTCATTAGTCGGCAAAATCTGGGATGGTCGGTAAACAGTGGAATCCACGATCGTCTGGGATTTTCCCGACATATCAGAACTAGCCTTTACGATCTAATGAAACCAGATTGTCGAAGTCGTAAGCAGAAGCGGAAAAAAAAACAATCACAGGGCTCTTACAACTGCTTACGACTCCTACAATCTGCGATGGAATCGCAAGCGCAATCGGAATTTCACTAACGCTGTACGCTTCTGATTATGACTCCGACTCTGACTCCGTCGCTAGTGAAAACCAGCCAAGGCCACTAGACCAGACTACCCACGGCTTCATTTTTCGAGGGTCAGAACCAACACAAACATCGCATTGATTGAAAGTGATGTGAACTACGGAAATACAAATGAAATGAAGATGATCACAGTTGTAATCGCAATTTAAGCAATTGCGAATTAGGCGCGAAAAAAAGTTTTTCGAGGCTTCAACGGGATTCGAACCTGTGGCCTCTGCAGGCTGTGCTCTACCAACTGAGCTATGAAAACCCATACATTGGGAGCAGACCAATTTATTGAGTTCATCTTAACCCGTGAAAGGAATGAAACGACGGAATGAAAATGATGTGAACTGCGGAAGTACGGCTTCGAATCCCGTTGAAGCCCCGAAAATCTTTTTTTCGGGCTCAATTCACAATTTCTTAAATTGCGATTACGACTGCGATGGTCACATTTTCAGTTCAAACATCGCATTGTTGGGAAAGTCTTATTTTGTTACTGTTTTTCGAGATTTTCGTCTTGTTTTAATAGGAGCAAAATGAAAGCATGTTATTATGTGTCTTCTTTTGGAATAGAGTCCAACTGAACTACTAAGACACGTTTTCAGTGTTTTCAGTGTATGCATTATTTGACATGTTTGACTTCGTAAAGGGAGCCGTGAAGATTCTCACATTTGAGGTAGCAATTCTTAGAGTTGGTTGGTTATGAGAATGGACGGACAAAAACAACGGGCTGTTTTGCAGCATTCGTTTCCTTTCGCTATCACGAAAAACGGCCTATTTATTTACTGGCAGCTAATTCTTGCACGTTCCTCGCTCTTACTTAGTAATCTTTACCACAAGAAATCACAAGGTGTTGGGTTTGAGGTACAGTTACAAACGATTTTTCGTTTTGTACTTCAAGAATTGAATACGTACTTCACATCGAATGAAATTAAGGAAACCCACGTATGTTAAAATAAAATAAATATTTATGCAGTACATGATCAAATGTGCATTACAATAAACTATAACTAACCAAAACTAACTAAAAATATATTAGTCAGGTACACAGGAGCCCAAAATGTGACACCTACCGGGCATTTTTGTCTAATTTTTGGCAACATAGCTATTTTCACTAACTCGAGTACGCTGATTTCGAAAATCATTGTTGCCAAGCTCAATTCTTGTGTTAAGATGGTGTTTTGGGGCATTTAATTATGACGTCATTGTCCAAATAAGGAGTTTTCTTTCCTTTAGCTATTTTAAGTTTAATAGATCCAGAAATTCTCTCAAAGCATTATTAGTGTATTGTAAAGATGATTCTAAGAATTTGTGACAGTTTTTACGCTGTTTCTATGAATATCGAGCCTTCAGGTAACAATTGACCACGCCCTCTCACATAAAATTCAGCTTATCACGGATATAAATTTGAAAATTTTTTTTTAAATCGAATGTGATTCTTGTTTTAATAAAAGTTGCAATTAAAAACATGCAACCATTTCGATATCGTCAATAGCACGAGTTCTTGGCAATTGGAAAACCTTCCCGTGCCTACCCTAATCAAGGTAAGGTAAAAACTTTTTACGGCTAATTCAAAGGTCAAAACTAATGAAAAGACATAGGGTGGATTTATTTGAAGCCAGTACGCGTACTGCTGCCGCATTTGGCCGTTGGAATTTTTTTTATTGTTTTGGAGATTAAAAACAATATTAAATTCCAATGTGCAAGCCGGCCAGAATTAGAAGTGGAATGCCACTGGAAAGAAGGGTGGCGGCATCGTTGGTATGACAAAGACACCCTCAGCGGTTAGCAGATGGGCTTTATCCCGCAACCAGCGTTCCCACATTGCTGCTCAAACATCAGCGATGTTTGACATACACCACGACGACCACTTGATCCACAAAGAGAGTGCCAAGGAGGGACAGAAGCACGATAATGAAGCTGAGAATGCTCTACATTCTACACTACAAAAATTTGCGGTGTTCTCGTCACAGACAAATGGGACACTGCAGAACATTGCCACAAAAGATCTTGGTCTCTCGTCCAAGCTCGTTCTTTGGTACAGACCCAGCTTGAGAGATTCGTGGAACGGAGGCTGCTGCCTGCAGACAGAGAAGAAGAAGAAGAACGGGAACGGGAAGAAGGGGCGGAGGAAAACTTCCTTGATCCTATTCCCAAGAATAATCCGCCTACATTTGCCAACCTTTATGAAGTTAAAAGTGCTGCAACTAGCTCCGAGAAGAGAACGATTCTGCATGCGGACCGGAGTATCTTATGTCGTCGTCTAGTGACAGCGTATGTAGCCAGGCAAGAGGTAAACATGCAAGCCATATTCCAGCAAGCGCTAACGCAGAAATGAACCACACCATGCGGACGGGAAACAAGTCTATTTTAGCAGACGTTCTAATAGAAAAGTTCAAGGGCCCGGAATCAGTTACAGTTCAAGGAAATGCTGCTTTATTCATCGATGGCTTTGCTATGGTGGCAGCTATCGGAAAACCAGAAAAAACAAAGACTTTCGGTGGCTTTGCGGAATGCTACGTGGACGCTGTGTTACGGAAAGGTTCTGGATACCAGAGGATCGACGTGTTTTTTGATCATTATCGCAGGCACTCCATCAAAGCAACGACAAGAAGTCAACGCTCCAAGAATACGGCGCGGCCTGTATTCAGAGTTACTGAAGGAAGAGAGATTCCGTTGCTGATGAAGTAGCAAGTATTTCTGGCACTAGGAGACTACAAAGCGGACTTAGCACGGTTTTTCTCAGACTAACTTATCGTGCAAACACCTGCTGACAATACATGGTAGTATCTGGCGGTTGTTCATACGAAGAAGATGTTCTCTGCTCGGAACCTGGCCTTGACGCAGCCGTTCTGAGATCCATTCACAAAGAAGCCGATACGAGGTTTGTTCTTCATGAAGTCGGGCATGTCGACAACGTTGCAGTTTCTGCTCGAGACACAGGCGTGCTGTTACTTCTCCTGGTGCATCGCGCTAAGCTCTCATGAAAGGTGGGGACATGGGCAGGAACTTCAAAGAAGCCAAAGTACATATCTTTGGAGGAGGTCTCAGTAAATCTTCCTCATAACTCGTCAAGGGCATTGTTACAATTTCTTGTCATCACCGGCTGTGACAGCACCTCATTCACTGATCTGTGGACATTCAAAGAAGACTGCGTGGACGGTTTTCACAGAGCACTTTGATCTTCTCTCCTCGGTGGGCGAAGACGTCCTCGATGCTGACACCATCGCATCCGCAGAAAAGTTTGACGAATGTATAAGACATCGGAGGACTCATTTGACTTGGCTTATGTCGTACTACTTGGCAAAATCAGTAGCCCAGAAAAGCTAACACCGACTAGCGATGCATTCAAGCAACACTTGGAGAGACGACACTACCAAACCGCGGTGTGGGACCAGGTGCGCATTCAGAAACCGCTGCTTCCGAACCCAGAGGAGACAGAGTGGACACTAGCAGAATATCTACTGGTCCCTGTATTTATGACACTAGATCCAATCCCGAAGGCTTGTTTGCAGCACTGGCTGCGTGACTCTTCGCTGTAAATGCAGAGAGTCGCATGTCGTGTGCACTGGGCTGTGTGGATGCACCAAGACCGACGCTAATTACTGAATCAACCTGCTCTAAAACGCATTACAGACGCTTGTATAAAAAGCAATGTTAGTTCAGTGTTTTTGAAAGAGTTTAGTAGATTTATTAGTAATATTTACAATTACGATTAACAATGTTATAGACAGATTTAAACCTAAGAGTAAGGAGCAACGTCCTGTTAATTTGATTTCGTTAATTTTACATGAATTCAACCAAAGTCACCATCGTGAGCTGGTGACAGACAAAGTACATTGTGAAATGGCCTAGATTCAGCAATATAAAAGACAAACAATAAAGTTTTATCTCCAAGTGTAACAACGATGATGTTATCTCCATTTTCCTGCTATAAAGCTGAAAAAATGGAAAACTCGATATATGGACATTGTCATGACGTCGTTCTTGATGCTCGCTAGCTCGTAGCTTCAACGTGACATGACGATAACATTTTTCTTTCTTATTTCAATTGCAACTTTTTATTAATACAAGAATCACATTCGCTTTTCAACAAACTGTCAAAACTATACCTATATTAAATAAGATGAATTTTATATAAGAGGGCGTGGTCAGTTGTCACGTGAGGGTTCGATATTCATAGAAACAGCGTAAGAACTGTCACAAATTCTTAGAATCATCTTTACAGTACACCAAAAACGCTTTGAAAGAATTTCTGGATCTATTAAACTTAAAATTGCTAAAGGAAAGAAAACTCCTTAGCTTATTTGAACAATAACGTCATAATTAAATGCCCCATAACACCATCCTAACACAAGAATTGAACTTGGCAACAACGATTTTCGAAATCAGCGTACTCGAGTTATAATTAGTAAAAATAGCTATGTTGCCAACAATCAGACAAAAATGCCCGTGGGTGTCGCATTTTAGGTTCCTGTGTACCTGACTATATGAATAAATCGAATAATGACATGAATTTATCTTAAAAACAATACCAATGAATTTTTCGTTTTAAAACAGTGTCTTGTAATAAATCTAGTCGAAACTGTGATAACTTATCGACATTCAGTCCTCTCTTGAAAACCACACGAGACAAATCATGGCGAGTGTCTTGCGTGACTTGTACACGTCTTGCGTGACCACTACGTCATGTGGAAAGTGTCAAACTGAGAACGCAGGAGACTCGGGTTACATCGACGTTTTATAGCTTCGCTGATTTCCTCGGTGAACCACTGTACACGAGGTGGCTCAAGACAGACCGCAAAGCCGTCAGAGTGCTACCATAAGGTAAGACAAGTACTAGTGATCCAAATCAACCGGTGAATTTTGGCACAAACCAGAATTAGTTTAGCCTGCGTCATTCAGAGAATCCAAGTAAGCTTTTTAAAAAATAACAGTCCTGGTAGTAAGCGATGGTATATTAAATAGAATGGAGACGGCATAGTACCGACGCATGATCAGATGATGATGATGATGGTGATGATGATGATTATTATTATTATTAATTATGATTAGCTTCCCTAAAGCGAAGCTGAAGCGACACCAAAAAAAATTTTGGTGTGCAAATTTTGCCCACGAAGATTTTTAATGTATGGAAGTCGTTGGTGGTTCCGCGTTAACACAGCAAACCCAACTCAAGAGGACGCGAATATTTTTCTTTGTTGCTGTTCTATGAAGGAAAAAAGCTATTCGTTTGCCGATTTTATTACACGGCACACAGAATCAACGAATGAGCGTGATTTTTTAAACAATAAACAGAACTTGGGAGCCTCACCATTTCCCACGAGAAAGATTCTATGCAGCCAGAGCCGCACCTTCAGTCACAGGCGATAAACATCCTTGCGTTTGGTGCAGATGCTTGCAACTTATCACTGTTGAGCTATCGCCTCGGAAGTGCCACGGTTGCAACTGACAATATCCACATTTAGGTTGTTAAATGTAAACTCTGTTAATACATTTCCATGAACAACAATGCAAAAGCCTCAACTCGAAGATAAACATTTAGTGGAATCTCCGGCAAGCGTTGTTAGTTGCTGCGCAGACCAAGAATTTACACCAGGCAGACAAACAGCTGAAATAGTTCCCGAGGACGAAATGGAATTTGTGCAGACACATTACAGCCCCAGAGGTGTCGTTTTGCTGTATTTTCAGGGAGATGCCGCAGCGGAAGTAGACAGGCATTTTAACCGGACTTTTGCGGAGCTGTGTTGCTTACCTGGAAGCTCGGAAGATTGCATGGACGGCTCCCATCTGCAAGGTACTTTTCGAACTTCTGATTTTTCGGTAATTTTATTCTCGTGTATTTACTTAATCAATGCTGGGTGCTAGCCATACTAGCAACAAATTAAAATTCGATGAAAATATTCACACAGGTGCGTAGGGTAGGACTAAAATTCGGAAATTCTGTTTGTTTATCTTTTTTATTAATTTCGTATCGGACACAGATGGCAATTGTAATGAAATGTCTCAAATGTCTCAATGTATTGCTCAAGAAGGTACATTGCTGAGAAAACTCCAAGCAGATTTCGTTTAGCTATTTTGGATATATTTCTAAGTGAGTTGAAAAACTGAAGTTAAAACTGATTTCTTGACCAACTTTTCCAAATTTTGCGCCATATTTTATTCAAGTCTCATCTGGAAATCGAATGCACCTTTTATCATGAACAGAAATCAAAAATGTTAATTTGATTTCTCACCTTTCCTAACAACAATTCTTTTTCTTTTTTATGCTTGCTCTGCGCGTTGTTTCGTCATGCTTTTCTACTGTTGCTAGGCCATTGTTATTCCCGGGCTTTGTTTCTAACAATATGTTAATTTCAATGAAAGATTTGATTCATCCCATCCCTTCCCCCACCCCCACTCTGTTCTTGTCTCTAATAAGTAAACGTGAGAAATTCTGCTAAAAAAACACTCAAATGAAGTATTAACAGTAGTGGGGATGTTACAAGTTTGATAATCTGTTGCGGAATAGGGCGTAGGAAAAATAGCTGAGTGTGGACTGAGGAGGGGAACGGGCGGTCCGCCGTCCGTCCTCATAGCGGTCATTCACGTCCCCAGAACCCACGATCCTTTTGGTCTGCACTAAGGAGACCTCTGGCTGGCTCCAAACCGGAAGTCCTCAATTCACGCACTCATTGTCAAATCTGACAAATTTGATTGGGTAAAAATACAAAAGGAGTACTCTGTGCATGCTCAAAAATCGTGTCTGACAAGAGGTCTCGATCCTTGGCGCAGACCAAAAGGGTGGGCGATGTAGCAGCTGTCGTAAGGTCTTCCACGATTAGTCCGCTAAACAATAGAACAAACACTGAAAAGAAACAAAGAACGAGGCGGAAAAACAATAGAGCTGCTACATATAGCGGTCCAATGAAATAGAAGCTTTTGAGAGGTGCTACACTACTGAAAAGGGTCGTGGGTTCTGGGGACGAGAATGCGTAACGGTCAAACGTACGACGCGTGCGCAGTGCCCGCCATAATTTTGCAAAGGAAAATAAAGACAAATGTAGAAAGCTTCACTTTAACCCGAAACTTAACGCCCTTTTTTGAAAGCTTAAGCCTTTTACGTCGAGTTTAAAGTAACTGAATGAAAAATGTAACTGTCATCCACTAGTTTTGTCGCTGCGAAATCCGGTTTGTCGGGATATTTTCTGTATAGTTTTTATACAAACTTCACACTCGTAAATATTTGAACTGATTCAAACTTCAAGGCTCTGGAAAAGCGGAAGTGACGTAAGTTTGTGCGTTTGACCGATGTGAACCCCAAGCCCCCTTCCCCGATGTTATAGTCTTAAATTGCACCCTATTCCCCGTAAAGGAACCTGACTGTTCTCATGCACAGGTTCGCAATCTCCAGACTGCAACATCTCGCCACACAGCTAAGCCTGTTACACAAGAAACTTGCATAGCATTGTATTGTAGCCGCGTAGCCGTGCGCGCACGAGACGCGTCTGGCAGTCAGGGGAGCAGTAAGTAGAGTCGATTTTTGAGTTGTTATCCCAGTGCAATATTCCATGCGGGGGTGGATGCACTTTGCAGTTTGCAAGCATTATGTGTGCGCATGTTGTAACGTGCGCCTTTCAAGAAGTGTAAAACATAAGTGGAAAGTTACTGGCTCTGAAAGGTCTCAGTTTTGAAGGAACAGTGATGATTTTTTTGGGACAAGAAGAGGCCGGCAAGTGGAAAGGTTTTCTTATGAGCCGAATATATCGGCAGATGAATACAATTGTATCGCTCAGTAACTTTCCTTTTATCAAAGTGATGCCAACTATAGGTAGTGTGAAAATTATCGTTTTTCTCTCTCTTTCTTCAGGAAGACCAACTGTTCCCATGTCTCAAAGGAACCTGCCAGCCTCGTTTTGGAATCCAGCTCAGATGGACCAATCCCGACAACGGCAAGCAAGTTTTACTCGCCATGGCAATGCAATGAGCGTCATCCAGGAAAACCATAACGCAACAACCCACTACAACAACTGCTATCCTCCTTTCACTGGTCAGCATGGTGTCTGCGAACAAAATGCGCCAAATGTCGTTCACGCGCGACCAATTCCCGTCTCATACGCCCAGCTCCCTGTAGGAGCGGTAAAAAGTTTCGTCCCAGGACTTACGCAGCAGGTATCCGCGCAGTCATGCCGCACTGCCGCGCCTTCATTTCCGCAAGAGACCGCTGCACATTGTAATGACTTCCACACTTCTTGGAGGTTCAATCCTCGCTATAACGCTCTTCTCGTCCAGCCGGAAGTGAAGCCTCATTTACCTGTAGTCCCTGGTGAGCCACGCGTCAAGCTTGATAGGAAAAACAAAGATAATGCAGAGGATTTGCCAGGCGAATTACTGACGACAGAAGGAGAAAACTAACCTGTAGCTGTCTGGCATAACGGGTCCAAAGTCTACACCCCCGTCTACACCACACTTGAGAAAATAAAAGTACTTCATATTAGTAAACGTTAAAATAACGAAATTGAAACTATGTCGTCCGAATAAAGTTCATAAGGTAAATAAACCATAAGGTGAATAAACCAGGGTAAATAATCCACGTAGTGGCTGATTTATCAATTATGCTTTTTTTACCACATTCAAATTGTCCACTAGGGTGAATATTCGTGTGAGTTCAAGCTTGAGAACAGAAAGAAATAATACGGTTTGCTTAAGTCCACTGAATAGAGAGGGTGTTAAAATCATGCAGCAAATTAACACTTTCTTATCTTCTTACCACGGAAATGAATTCACGACACGAAAAGTGTCAAACTGCATGTTTCGATTGTGCTGAAAGGGGCATGGTCACGCTGTTTTAGTTCACTTTAAAAATCCAAAATATGTCCTCACATCAATAAACGCCCACAGATAATGGTCTAGTTTTGTTACCAAAGACTATATTACTTCACTGAAGCTATTTCTTGTCGTCTGTTGCTACGGATGGCACGGATGGAAATGGATTGCAATTTGAAAAAATTAGGCTAAACTTTTCAAATTCTTTCGGCGTGTTGACATTAAATCGATATTACCACCATTTTCACTACTACGCGACTTTTCTTTTCAAAACACCTCTGAACACTTTGCAATACGCTTCCGTCAATCATACCTTATATGGGAAGTGTATGATGTTACCGCAATTGAATTGAGCGAAGGAATAAGGATGGCGCCAAATTATCCCGTAAATTTGCGCTGGCGAGTCACATATTGACTAGTAAGAGGCTTTAGAGTCGTTGATGTTGCAAGAATACTTCACGTTTGGCAGATATTTGTAAAGAAATTTCGACATTTCTTCAGAATTAAATACCCGCTCGGTGGATTATCCTATGCGGCCGATAGTCCGGCGGCATAGCTCTAAATTTCGGCTGAATTGTGCACTTTATGTTACCAACGTGAAATTTGGCACACACAGAGAGACTATCGAGGAAAACATTTTTAGCTATAGAACCACCTTGACAGATATGCCGTTTCCATGGAAACTGCATTTAAATGAGCTACATGTGCAAAGCTGTTTCCTGCGTATTTTACAGGAGATTTGAATACGTCGGCGTGTAGGGATGGCCAGTAGCGGCCATTGCGAGATGTAGAATGAGATTAAATGTCGTCGCCATGGTAATCACATCCTCATTTATGCATGTATCTTAATTTATGCCTTTTATGCAGAGTTTGCACGGTTAGATTAGGCAAACGATAATTACACATCATTCATACCTAAGTATATCTCGTTAGAAGTACGATGTTACAACTTGCCACGTGTTCCTGTGGCAACCAAGTTCAGTTATCGACTTGTAAAACTGAGAAAAAATTCCCATGGCATCTGTTTCTACTTGAGATAGTTGCTGAGTTTATTTAACGTACGACCGCGATCGGCTCTACTGACATATAACTGTTGAGTCTTTCTTGATCAAAATGCTTTATGAGAACTATTCTCGTACACATTTTCCATCAGACACGCACGATGAAGTGCGAAGCAAATTAGCTCTACGCACTTGCATCTATTGTTTCTACAGTTGGTCTTGCAGCCACAGCGGACGAGCTATTGGCAGGACATTGCAGCTTTAGGCAGTGTTCACCACCTCGGTCCCCACATTTCCTCACTGGACGTTCAGCCCCATTCTTCTGGGTGTGGTAGCTGGGACACTGGTCCAGTTGGTTGGCCACAAACGTGTCCTCCCTGGTAGGTCGCCCGTTTAGCATGCTGCAGTTACCTGGTGCGCGTACCTCGTGCACCTAATGTGTGCACAGTTGATAAGCGACTCCGCTCTTCCTGCTCTAGTGATCTTAGCTTATGATAGAACTTCAACCCATCCACTGCCAGCGAGCCAGGTCCCGATAGCCTTTAGCGCCGCCTTCTCGGTGTGGAGTCCACCAAGCTTGATCACTAGATTATCCTCCCTGCACTGTCCTTCTGAGCCCACTGAATTGTTTTCGCTAAAGCAAAGGGTGGCTGGTCGCAAGCATTAACCACAATTTGTCCCGGGTTTAGGTACTCTATGGCTTTGCTAATAAGAGCTATGGCGTGACTTAATAAGAGCTATGACGTTAAATAGTTACGTGTATATATTTATGTATTTTTAATATTTTATAGTTTTAGTACAGAGGGCCACAAGTTTATTAGTATGTATATACTATTATGTGTTTTACCCTCTTTAAATAAAGGCTTACTTACTTACTTACTTACTTACTTATCATCGTCACGGAATGAGCACAATCCGGCGAAAAAAAAGAGGTAGTAGAGAGCTTGTAAATTAGGGGTTACCTGCGTCTGTCCCGCAGCGTGAAACGCAGACTACGAAATTGCTTCAACTGTTTTATTTCGGACTTTGCTTTGATCTTTAATTCTCTTCTCTCCAACTGTGGACGCATTCACACTTCTAGTCTCCGTCTCGGTCTTTCCAGCTGTGTAGAGCTTGTTGATATCCTCTAACCGTTCGACTTCTTTGCTGACTGCATTAGCGATGGTACTCTGATTACAGACCATCATGGACTCTGAGACTGGGCTTACAGTAGGCTTGTCGCTCTACGACACAGAATCTGGGACGTTGGTGTAACTGGCATGAAAAGAATTGATGCACTTTTCAGGCTACGACTCCTGCAAGATAGTTTGCCCCGTGTCATGGCCTTCTTCAGTAGTACTTGAATGTTGAACGACAGAAATACTTGTCATGGAAAGATACTGTTGCTGTTGTGGACAAAGGGCTGTGGTCTAATGCTGTCCACACTGGCATTAGTAAAAACCTGTCCAAGTAGGTCATGGGGGCATACCGTTCCATTTTCTTCATAATTTCACAGACAGCAGTGGCAAGATCTGATAACAGGCGCAGTCATATGACACAGATAAACTAACGGGCAAACTCTCTTTAGTAATTCCTTTCTTATTGTTTTAACGTGGGTCTAAAGTATAAAGGTAAGGGTGTTTCCTGATTCTACTATGCCTAACAGATCCATCAGTAGATCTCCACCCATGCTTTATACTGTTGAATTTTAGAAGCTGCGCTTTTGAGAGAGCAGCTTGATGATTTCCTTGCTCGTGAGTTTGCTCATTGATGCCTCCGAGAATCATATTAATGTCAGCAAGGACGGCAATACAGAGCGTTGTTGGCATCCTTGGGAAAATTTCCCATTGAAGAGGTCACTATTGTTGAACATATATTCCTTCGCAATTCGGCCGCCCTTGAGAGAGAAATTATTTTTCAATCCTGCTCTCTTTCAAGACTCTCTGACAGCACTAACGCAATACCGTTTTCAAACACCAGCAACACCTCCCTCCCCTTCGCATATGCACTCAGTCCTGGGATGCTAGCGCGTAGTTTGTCTTAAAACTGCGTTGAGTGTACAAACTGATCCTGTGTCGGTGCACCTAGTTCCTGTAACCTTGTCAAATATTTCCTCTTAACGTCAGACAGTTTTAAGACCTCACAGTCAGAGGTACACATTTTGCAGTCTTCTAACTTACGTTCTATCTCAGAAAAGGCTACTATTTGCGGCGTTGATTCCTTTACCCAGTGGTTCACGACGGACTCTAGCCCGCGCATAAAGTGCAACTAAACATTGTTTATAGTAGAGACTTTTCGGTGCTACCATGTCCCAGCACTAAGTTTCCCTAAAAGATTAAAATCGTTTGCCTCCATGGCAACAGCTCGAACACGAGAATCTAGTTCCATGGTGCTTGCCCGAGATAATGGGTTCCCCTCATTGGCTGCTCCCCCGCAAAAGAAACAGACTTCCTCTCCTACAGACGTACTAGCGAGGTCAGATCTTGTGCGCTATCCACTATCATCGAGTTGCAGCGATACTTTTCCTTCAGTTGGCTTTCTTTTCCTCTCCAGCCTCTTCAATTTGTTGTACTTAACGCGGCATGACTTATTCCATGAAGCATTATGCTTCAGAAGTGTCTCAGCAATACCCTCTACTTCATCCAGCTCCGCTGAGTCAAGGTAAAGTTCTCCAGCCTCATAAAAACTCTTCAAATCCTTTTGAAGTGTGATGTATCTAGCACAACGGTTGCTCTATTTCGAGTTTGCTGGGCATACCCTCTTCTCGCTTGTATTTTCTTGGCAAAATAAGCATTTTCTCTAGTCAACCGGCTGCTGGACACTGATACATTTTGGCTTGATTCCTCGATATTTGGCCTACATCACGGCCCAGTAATACCAGAGCGTCACTAAGAATGCGGTTGGCAATTTTTCCTTACGAAAATAATATTGCCGAAACACGCGCAAAGGAAGACAATACCAGTATCCACACAAGCAAGCAAAAAGTTTCTATTCAATTTGCCTCGCTTAATTAGAGCACTGATTTTTGGTATTGTTCTGTATGAATGGCTCATTAATACAACAAAATTTACCATTGTTAGAAGTAAATATTTTAACTATTACAAACATTTCAATTTTTTCGTGAAAATTATAGTGTCATTTCCGAGTTACTGAAAGAGGACCACCTATCTTCGCGGGGGGTCTCAGCGAGGCAAAACTTCAAAGCCGTTTTTAGGCCATACGGTGAGAACTGAGAGTGGTTCTATAGCAGAATGGAGTCATCTTGCGTATATCTATAGATCTGCAAAATATGACATCAGTAACAAAAATGACACAATTTTCCAGCTATGCCGCCGGACTACGATGGTAATGCGCCGATCAATTCGAAACTTCAACATCCCCCCCAGGGCATACCCCGGGCATTTGATCGTGCATCGTGCCCGGGGAGGGGGGAATTTGAACGTTGCGTTGGAAGGGTAGGGAATTTGAACCGGATTTATCTCTTGTTCTGACGTAATAGGCCTGTGATTTTTTTCGGTTTTTGCAGGGTCTGACGGATTTACAAGATAGAATTTCGCCTTTGTTAGTGAATAACTCTTTGAAAAGGTCTTTACTACTAAGAAGATTGAAGGCGTCATTACGGCATATTTTTCTCTGAAAGGCATGTAAAGTGCTTGATTGAAGACCAAATTTGTCTTTGAGGAGAGGCAGTTCACTACTAATTGGTGGGGCATTTGAACGGCTTTCTTGCCCCGAGGGGAGGGAATTTGAACAAGCCAATCTTCAAAAGTTCAAATGCCCGGGGGGTTGCCCAGGGGGGGATGTTGAACTTTCGAATTGATCGGCGCATAAGCGTGCGTTTTAAAATCTCGTGAATAAGGTAAACCGAAGTGTGAAGTAATAATTCTAGCTTTTCTGACCTGAAAATAGCAAACGACAATGTTATTCACCACGAGTATAAATCTGGCAGTATCCCGAAGTGTACGAGGACGAAATTCAGGAGTGGGTTGAGTATGCAACGGGAAAACTAATCATGATCGGCGTACGATCAACCGATTCGTGAAGAAAATGGGTTTGACAAGAAGAAAGGTACGTATGACTTGTTGCATTTTTTTGGAAGGAACACTGCTAATTCTAATCACCTATCACCTCCGGAATGAATTGAAAAACAAAATAAAGTATAAGCTTATAATGCGCTTGTAACGTTTGTTGTTCTACGTTTCGAGAATGTAAACATATAACGCTGTGACATGAGAGGAAAATTGTTATTTCTACAAGCGGGAACGGGGAATCGAGGAAAATATTTAATCTTACTTTCAAGTTTACTTCTTCGTTATAACTCAAGACAATTGCCAAAGAACGTGATGAGGGAAACAGGACGATGTATTGTCGTAGGATCGCTGAATTTCACCGAGAACAGTTGCTATTTATAGATGAGTCTGAGAAGTTCTGATTCATCTATAACAAGAAAAGCCCCAGGGGCATTACCCCGCCGTTCCCCCCTCCCCTCGGGGTGTAAAAGATATTATGGTCACTCAAGATACACGCTCTAGCCTGTGTAGCAAAAGACGCGACGACAGCCTGTGTAGCAAAAGACGCGACGAGTATGTTTGGCCGAGCAAAAACCGGAGGTCTGGGGCAAGTGACCACCAAAAAAATGGAAAATAAAAAAAACGGGTATTACTAGACCCCGTCCTAACGGCGGGGTAAATAGCAACTGTTCTGGGTGAAATTTAGCGATGACCTACGACGATACATCGCCCTGTTTCGCTTATCACGTTCTTTGGTAATCACAGTGAGCTATAACGAAAAAGTAAACATGAAACTGTGCTTAAAGGTCAAATAAACCCAAATTTTGATAATTCCGCTTTAGCCGTTTAAACGCTTCTTGACACAAAAAGAAATCATTATAAAGCCAAACTGGACCGAAATTTTCCTTCCTGAGACCTTAAAAGGAGTAATAAAGCCAAAAGTACGAAGATATCCGAAGGTTTCACGAAATCGTTTCTGAAATGACCGCGCGCTTAAATGGAAGGAATGGAAACGATCGCTGATTCTGTGACGTCACTGTTGATGAGCAAAGAAAGCTCAAGATCCAAAGGCGAGTATTGAAGAGTATTGTTGTAATTTTTTGGAAAATTCTCTGTTTTCACCCGTTTTCTTTGCGTTGAAAATGGCGGAGGAGCTCAAACCTGTGGCATTTAATGTAGAGCCATACCAGTTTGAGCTAATTGCCACAGAATCGGACTGCAAAATCTCAGATGATATTCGACCGACAGCAATGGCTTCGAAAGTAAACGACGGAATTGGTAAAGTTTAATGGTGAGCGTTTAAGCTTATTTATTCATTACACTGTAAAAGTTCGCCGTATAATCGTTAATAAATGCGTTACCACTTTATTTGCAGCATTTTTGTTGTTCTTTGCAGCCCTTTTGTACACTTATCATGATCGATGTTTGTTGTTATGCCTTACTGACTAGACTGACTAGAGTAAAGCAAAGCTTCTTATACATGTATTTCTTATGGTTCCTGTGTGAGTACGGTTTTCATCCTCGCGGCAACAGCGGCAGGAAATCCAGCTCAAATTTTGAACATAGCCGAAAACAGGTTGCAGTTCTTGTTGAATGTATTTGAATCTTGTTGAATGTATCTGTCTACATCGCAAAGTGGTGCTAGTGACTGTGTTTGTTTGTTGTTTTGCATGTATACAATCTTAGGCTCAAAATTTAGGTGCATTTAAATTTTGGCAACCGTGTACTAATGCCAGCTGGGCGAGAAAGTGTTTTGCCGTCGTGCAATTCCCAAATCCTGTGATAAGGTCTTCTTCTTCTTCTGTCCTAGAGACAGATGAAGAGAATTTTTTAAATCCAGCTGTCATTGAGACAGATTATAATCAGTATTTTGAAAATGAAGGCCGGAGTACATACATATTAACGTAATTTTGCTTTGGGCTCTTTTTTTTTGGGGGGGGGGGGGAAGGGGGGCAGAGAACAAACTCCATGTATAGATTGGTGCAACCCAAATGAATATGGTTTTAATCCCTTTTTGGTTCTGAAAATGGTTGTTGACTTAAAAGTCACGTCTGAAAATGGTAATTGATTCGGGAGTGACAGTTATGTTTTGTCAGTTCTGAAAATGGGTGGGAAAAATTACACATCTGGTTCTCAAGATGGGTAAGGAAAATTACATGTTTGGTCTGACAGTGGGCACACTGAGAGCTGCTTTGTGGTTGAATTTTGCTTGGGAAAAGAGAAAGAAAAACCTCTGGGAGGAGGGGAGGAACCAGGGGACCAGTGGGGAGGAAAATTACATCTTTTGGTCCGAAAATGAATCACCTATAAATTGTGTTCATGAGAAAAGATCCTTCATTAATACATGATGAGATGTTGCAATGCTTATGAGGTTGTGTGTTAAATACTAAGATATTTGACAAAAGGTGACATAAAAGTAGTAAAAGATCAAGGAACAATAATGAAATGACAATTACAAAAACCCTTATTACATGAATGAACATGATTACATAAACAGTATACCTTGTTAAGTTCTTAGCAACTTTGTGCACTTTATGACTCCTTTGATGTATATGGTTTAACAAGTATTGGGTTTACAATCAGTTGTACTACCAGTACAACATATAAGTAATATAATTGTTAGTTGAAAGCAAAAACAAACTCTCAAAGTTTAGCTTAAACAAATCAAATGTGATTTCATTATTTCTAAGACTGTGAAATCGAGTTAATGTTGTTTTTCTACTGTTGTTACTGGTTAGCTAACCTGTTTATTTATTTAATATAGATTTATTTTTGTAGTTGACATATTTATTTAATCCCTTTACTGATGAGTTACCTTTTACTCATCTGTGTATCTTTCTTATGAGTCTGTTGTTTCCTCTTTCGTTCTCAGAACATGTATACAGTAATGTTGCTTATAGGCAATATACACTTACTGGATACGTATGAAGCTGGGACGACAAATCCCAGTTGCCATTCCATCTTCTCTGGTTTTAAAAATTAGAGAGAGCTTCCCAAGTAAAAGTGGAAACTGGAAGGGCTTTGAATATGTCCATTAACAGCTTGGCAGTCTTGCTAGATAATATTAACATCATATTTGGTTGACAGTTGTACTACTCTTTGAAATGTTTCTAAACTTTGTATTTTCTTCAATTACTACAGAGTGGTACTTAATCTAGGAGGTGAGAGGGGAGGGGCTCCCATAGTATAGTGAAGGGGTCACTGTGATTACAATTCATGCTTTGGTACCACTTAGGGTGTTTGAATTAAAAATGACCATTGTCAGCGTGTCTTGATACTTTCTACGGTTTTAAGGTACTATAATGTCAGAAATTCATGCTGGCAGGAACAACTTTTCAAGAGGTATTAGTACTTCTTGGAGTGACAAGGAACATATGCGACACCCCCAAAGAAGTTTTTTTTTGTTTCAAACAACAATCAATTCCTTCAGTTTTTATGGGTCAACCATTTCCCCCTCCTGAAAGTACTTAGATAGCAGCTGTACGAAGGGTGGACCCCATAATTATATTAAGTGATACCCCTGTCATAAACTTGATCGGGGCATGTTCGTCTTGATATGATGTCATTTCTGCCTCCCCTAAAAATCATGAACATGGAACAGCCTGGAACACCTACTTCCCAGGGGGGTACTCCGGATTTCAAGTGACGGGGATGATCGATCGAATGGGGGCAAAAATCACAACCCAAAAAAATCCCTAGGGCCTCCAAGGAACCCAAAAATTAACCCCCCAAAATCCCATGCCGAATTTTTGAGCCTCAAAATTTCCAGAAAGGATTAACCCACAAGTCACATGCGAAAGATATCAAGAATTTACTACAGCAAAAGGGAATTCCAGTGAGGATAAAGCCAGGTGATAAACATGATGGATGAGAAATCAGTTGAATGAATTGAAGCCTTGTGAAATACACCCGGGACACTTTGCGGACTATTGTATAGCCGGTTTTATGAAACAGATGCAATGTAATGTGACACCATTGTTAAATATAATTAAAACAACCGCAAAACAAGTTTGGTTGTCGGTACTTAATATTCGCAGAACTACGCGGCCAGGATACACAGGCACTACCACAATTCTTAAGATTGTTTTGAATACCCAAAAAATCTCTACTTAAATCAAGCCACCCCAAAAAATACTTGCCAAATTTTCCTACCCAAAAACATCCCGGGATGGAAAATTTCAACACCCCCCCCCCAAAAAAAAGCCTTCGATTATCCCCGTCACTTGAAATCCGGAGTACCCCCCCCCCCCCCCCCGTGGGACCTGCTTGCCAGTGGAAAGCCACAACACTTAGAAACTAGGCCAGTTTATTAAATCTGGGTTTATGTTGTTGGTTGTCTTGAGTGTTGGCTTGTGAGAGGCTTAAGAAGGGTCTGCAGCCGCTGTGTGAAAGCGATAAAACTCAAATATTTTAGTGTGTGAAAAATATTACATTCAGAGCTCGAAATTTACGTTTGTTTATAATTTTTGAAGCCTAATTTATGCGCCAAAAATCCGAGGTTATTGTTAATGCTTAGTAACTGCTATGACTTATAATTCTCAAATAAACCTAGCTGAAAGAGCTAACAACCAACAGAAGATGCAAGCTAGTCATAGTTATGTTGAACAAAATGCAAACTTCTTACCTCTAAATTTCTACGTTGTGCAAATGCTGAACACGCAATTGGAATTCCCGTGTGAAGTTGCTCCGGCGTTCTTGGGCGGACATGGATGGTTTATACCGCTGTAACCTACCGCTCAAAACAACCTCCACAAGCTCGGAAAACCGGCAAAAACACAGCAAACACATAACAGGTAAGGTTCTTCAAACTTTATTTGAATTTTTAGGTATTTTCCATGGAAAACCGCCGATTATTTTCGATCGAATCGCTTTGGTTACCTGTGGTGTAAACTGGTCTGCACAGACACGTGAATCAGTGTTTTGTGGGTTGAAACGATCCTCCGTTCATTTTTTGAGCCATTCTTGAGGCAGTTCTGGATCTTCTGGAAACTTAAAATTACTTACTTTACTCTCATAGCAGCACAAAAACACCATGATTTTCCGCTCAAGTCCTCACACTTCGAATCCCCGCAATTTTCCATTTCGCCAACAGTGACGTCACTAGTGTTATTTCCGACAATTTCCCGACAACTTTCCCGACCACTCTACGATTGTGAAGGCCAAAAAGTGGCACTTTTCACGTGCCATTATCTCTGCGATCCTAAGTCCAATTGACTTGAAACTTCAGAATATGTTTATTTGATACCAAATCAACACATAACAAGTAAATTGGATTGAAAGAAAAAATGTCAAAATTTTGGGTTTATTTGACCTTTAAATATTTTCCTTGATATTTCCCCGTTCCCGCTTTTATAAATAACGATTTTTCACATTTTTCTTGCTATCATGTCACAGCGGTAACATTCACGTAGAACAATAAACGTTATAAAGCGCTTATGCTTTGTTTTTCATTCCATTCCTCAGGTGATAGGTGACTAGAATTAGCAGTGTTTCTTGCAAAAGCAATCCAACAAGTCATACGTACGTTTCTTCGGCTTTCTTCTTGTCAAACCCATTTTCTTCACGAATCGGTTGATCGCACGCCGATCATGATTCGTTTTCCCGTTGCATATACTCTATCCACTCCTGAATTTCGTCCTCGTACACTTCGAGATTTTGCCAGATTATACTCGTGGTGAATAACATGTCGTGTGCTATTTTCAGGTCAGAAAAGCTAGAATTTTTACTTCACACTTCAGTTTAGCTTATTCACGAGAGTAAACGCAAGCTTACCATCCGCCGCATAGGATAATCCACCGAGCGGGCATTTAATCCTGAAGAAATGTCGAAATTTCTTTACAAATATCTGCCTAACATGAAGTATTCTTGCAACATCAACGACTCTAAAGCCTCTTACTAGTCAATATAAGACTCGCCAGCGCAAATTTACGGGATAATTTGGCGCCATCTTTATTCCTTCGAGCTCAATTCAATTGCGGTAACATCACACACTTCCCATATAAGGTATGATTGACGGAAGCGTATTGCAAAGCGCTCAGAAGTGTTTTGAAAAGAAAAGTCGCGTAGTAGTGAAAATGGTGGTAAATGGTCATGGTTTGTTTTCTCTTAATGAAATTAAGTTAATATGTTCCTTTAAATGTTCAAGCACAATGTTGGGCATGGATTACGTTAGCTACCGATAATTTTAGCACAGGTTTGACCAAAAATCTGAGAAATACTCGTGACTATGCCCCTTGAAGAATGACGAAGTCTAGAATTCCGAGCAAAACATTGGGAGCGCTGGGTTGGTCCCTCCTCGCTGCCACACCAGCAACCCTATTTTAGTACCGCTCGCGAACAAAAGGTCGTGTAACTCAGTTTATTTCGCAATTTCGGAAAAGATTGAATTTGGATAAACATTTATTTTTCTCACTTGAAAATGACGTCATGGAGACATCGAAACGTTGTGTTAAACTTTTCTCGCTAATTTTTATCCTTAAAGGATCCTAGTCACCCACAATGCTCTGCGCGCATCGAGTGAGAAATCCGCCATTTTCAATGCCATCTAAAATCAGGATTTTTTCACAGTGAATTGAAGTCCGGCTACATCCGCGCCAATACGGCCAGTTTGGGCCTTCATTCACTTTCTTGGCCTTAAAAAATTAATAGCGGTTACATCTGGCTGGTTATTTTGGTGTTGTTTGCTATTTTTCTCGTGAAATGTGCGAGACAGCGCCAGGACTCTAAGCGGTTTATGCCCTCCTTCGCGTGGCAGTACCAAAACAGTCAAGCTTATGAAAGAAATCATTATTCAAGGACCTTCTTGGTTATTGCACTAGTCAAGCAAAAGATATCCAATAGATTGAAAGGCTGGTCAAGCTTATTAGCCGACATTTTACTTCATTACGGTGCGCGTTCTTCACGCGCTGAAATGCTTTGGTCTTCTAAATGTGACGACGGGACTCGCTCTGCAGTGCCGGTAGCGACGCTAAAGCGACAGCTTCAAAGCCTTCGATGCCTAAGAACAACACTTCGATTTTTTCCACAAACTAATCCCTGGAATTGCAGAAAAGGAGGAGAAAGAATAGTTTGCGAACAGAATCGTTGTAAATCAGATCTGTTAGCCGCAGTCGACAACCTTAGCTAGCTGCAGTACGTTTTGTTTTCATGGCAATTCATGTATTTTGAAAATTGAAATGAATATCCATCCTGTGCGATGATAACAAAGAAAATAAAAGCTATTAACAAAAGAGTTTCTCTATTTGAAAGGAATGTGAAATGTTCTCGCTTTATCTAGTGCCAACAAGAACTAAATGCGGTTCGGAGCGATGGTTAGAGCGGCGTGATCGAGTGAGTAATGGAAACATTGCTGCCCTCCGTGCATTCGCCTTTTGTGTTTTATGGTGATGTTAAAGTCAAGAATACCCAATTAAACAAGATTCCAAACCTTTATGATTCTAGATTCGCTTGTAAATCATATTCCGCGAGCGCTCGCTGAATATAGTTTGCTTTTGGGTAGGCGGACTGGGAGGCTGGCCGGCTTACGAACACAAACATTCCCTGAGTTCTAGGTTCTTGGACAGCCGCCAAAATGCGCTGAAAATAATCGAAAGCCCCCTTTACTGGCACCAAAATCAAAAACAAGCGAAGAAATTTCAGCTTCAGGCTACAATTTATATTTTTACCAGTTGAACTGTTGACGTTTTGTCACGTTCGACGAGTAATTTGATCGCAAATTTCAGATCAAAACAATAACAAAGGCGTGCCTGACTAGGAAAAATGTGATAAAACGTGTGTGCTCTTTTGATTTTTTGTGATTTAATGGGGTTTTGAGTCCGTTAATTCCTCAAAACCCCATTAAATCGCAAAAGAGCACACATACGATGTAAGGTAAGTGAACTTTATTTACCTGGCTTACAGTAGATCCCAACTTGGGATAAAAAGATGCAATATTCGGTATTTTATGGAGCACTTCTCGCGATCCCTCGATCAAGCCAAGGTCAGCCGTTGCAAATTACAGTAAATGACGTAAATGTATGAGATCAAATAGCGTATCGTGACTTCATCCGGCGTCAAACAGTCCGGTTTGTCTGCCTGTGGTTAACTATGGCTAAAACAGTATTCAGCAATCCTAGTTCGAAGGTATTTGACGGTCTTTAAAACACCGTAAGTTAGTGTAAAACAAGAGAGTGTGTATTCTGCTATTTGCCCTAATTAGGGATCTAAACTGAATGAGGGTGTTGTCCTAAACGGCGTTGATATTTGGAGGCTTTTTTTCCGATGCAGGTTAAGGGTTTCAGACCCTGAGCGGCACCCCTTCAACCAAACATAAGTCAAGTTCCCCCCCCCCCCCCCCGCCGCCGGATATCGACAAAAACTAAAACCTTAAACAAGTAGTACTGATTACTCAACATTAGTTTCCCTGGAGTGGTCACACTTAAGATTTTACCTCCTGGATCGCAAAGCTCGAGCCATATAGTACAGCATGACAAAAGCAGTACCACAGGAAAGTATTCCAGAGTCCCGGTGCACAGTAGCTTTCATATAACTGGTCACACTTTAGGATTTGAGTCATAGACTCAAAAGTTTGAACCACCCCTTACCGCATAACAGAGAGACCACAACATAGCACCGCTCAGCAGCATAATCACAGCACCGCTGTTTAATAGATTTAGTTGTTTTGTTTTGTTTTGTTTTGTTTTTTTATTTCTTTGAAAGGACCACGCTACATGTCTTCTTTGGCACGTGTGACCCGTGCTCCAACTGTGTGATTGAAAGAGTTGTGTAATTCTTTTTGTGTGATTGAAAGAGTAGTGCAACTCTTTTCACTAATCTTTCACCATATTAAGAGGATTCTTACCGCATGAAAGGCTCGTGTTTGCCAAAAATCACAAAATCGAAAATGAAACCCTTGAAAAGACATTCCTTCTATATGACGCAATGTCAATTGTTGCTACTTGAAAGCCGAGCTGCTGTAGTTGCGGTAAGACAAAACAGATAAATTCTGAGCACCCAAACCAGAAGCCCCGGAATTACTGAAGAGGTAAGAAAATAGCCCTTGTGTAGTTTAAGACACAGTTTTCACCTTTACTTTAACTGTCTGTGCGGTTAATTAGTGAAATGAAAATTTATTTTCTTCTAATGAAGTCCAATGAAGGGCAAAAGGTGTGTAATTTTCCCACAAATTATACTCATCTACAGGGTTCACTTCTTCAATTAAGCGTTTAAACTAAAAGAACGCTGTTCACACATTTTCTCCAATAATGTAGCAATGAATGACTAAAATGAAAATTCCTTTACGAAAATGAAATTCTATAAATGTTATTGAACTTTTATAAATTACTAGTAAGCGCGAACGGAAGTTCAGTTCGCCCGCGGCACTGTTGCGAATTACATGTCATGCGAACAGCACGATGTTATTTAAAAACGGAAAAATATTCTAGGATTTTTGCGATAATAATATAAAGGAAGCTCCTAACACATAAACGACGTTGTACAACGCGTTATTGATTTTCTGAAGACATTATGAGTATCCTCAACATGAAAAGATAACGCTATTGTATTTCACTTCACACGATTTGCACACTAAAATGACAATTCTTTCACGAAAACGAAATTCCACAAATGTTATTGAATTTTCCTAAACGAAAATCAAAATTTATTTTCTGCTAATGAAGGGCAAAAGGCGTATTAGCTTACGTATCTATTGCTCTGAAGAACAACGTGAAGAAAGCCTGCAGTGAAGTGTTATGATAATTGTGATGGCACAAATTGCGTGACTGCATGGAGAATATTGTTGTTTTGAGTTGCTGGTTTTACATGTTATTAAACATGGGATAACTAAACCAAGACAGAAATCGCTGGTTTTGCTCCCTTGGTTAAGACAGTACTTATCACACCCTGTCTTAGACTACTGACACCCGCTTTGAACTATTACGGACAAAAATGTTGTCCCGACAGAGGACTCACATTTCTTTCTGCCATTAGCCCGCCAGCTTTATGTGTTAATCTGGAAATTGCCCCGGGAAATTGGACACTCTTCTCTGACCAAAGGCCTTCCAAGGGGTCAAAGGGACAAGCGACACTGTACAGCGCCGCAAATGATCCCGAGACCGCAAATGATCCCCGACCGCAAATGATCCCCAAATTGGACCGCAAATGATCCCAGGACCACAAATGATCCCCACAGCGGACCGCAAATGATCCCGCTGAAAAAAATTGGAATGGCGTGGAGTTTCAGTGAAGGTGAAAATACCGGAAGGTGAAAGTACTGACCAAAATAAATCAAAAAACAGAAAAATTTGTTGTTTATCGAGATCAGTGAAGTAAAACATTTTAAAGGCTCTAGACCACAATGGCATAGAAAGCAAACATGATTATGTTTAAAAAATATATTTAAAATTCACATGTATACACAGATCGCAGGGATGACCAACCGATGGTCGACCGAGACCGCGACAGTCGAGAAAGCCACGGGTTTCCAGGGCACGGTGATTGACGTCTGGCTTTGAAATCAAAGGTCACTAAACAATGTGTGAGAAGGTCACTAGACCATGTATTAAGGCAGTGTCCTGTTCGCTTGCGATCGCGCTTGTAGAAATTGCTAAACTGGTCTCCAATTTGAATACTCTCGTCCTTTCATTGGCGTTTTTTGTTGGTGTTAATGCTGGTGGAGGTGACAAAGACCTGAAAAAGAAAGTGATAAGAAAACCGAGCTAGGTTTGGATCTTGTCTTTTGTGCGTGTGGCGGAAATCCCGCCGGTATTATCCTTGGCAGCCGATGCCTTTTATAGGTAACGATTTGAGTTGTCACGCAACCTGTCAAATGTGCATAACTTGTTGCATCCAGCTGGTTATACCCACCTGAGAAATCAGAAAAGTATTCTATATTGTAAATTTGAGTGTTGAAGTGAACCCATTGATTTTTCCACTGAGCATTGCTCTAGAAAGGAAAAGTTAACCCGCTCGAGATAAAGAAATATATATGTTTGTAGCTGGCTGGTAAAATCAGTTAACATGAGCGGTTGCAAATTTTCTCGTGACTAGCGCTTGTACTACTTTTACATGTATAAGAAAGCATTCTGTTATTCTGTTAAAAGATCGTAAAGAAAATACACAAATTAAACCAGGTATATTTACAACCTGCATGCTAAGCCAAAGGTACAAAAACAATTGCGAATTTATAGGACTACATTACCTAGTAACATTTTATTTATTTATTTAATTTTTTTTTGGCCTCGAAATAAAATATCTAAGTCATGATTTATGGGGCTAAAACGTGCTTTGAGGAATAATAAAGACAAAAGCTCCAGTATCCGCATTATTCCGTAGACATCGCCATGCCTCTGTCCACGCCATTCCAGAGTCCACGCCTTTACAATGTCATCGCCGTTCTGTTATCCACTCTATTCCTATTATTTAGCGGGATCATTTGCGGTCCGCTGTGGGGATCACTTGCGGTTCTGGAATCATTTGCGGTCCTATTTGGGGATCATTTGCGGTCGGGGATCATTTGCGGTCTCGGGATCATTTGCGGCGCTGTACAACACGGCCCTGAAAACTGGCGACATGGGACTTTCTAAACAACGACAAGCGACTCAACTGAACCGGAAAAATACGACAGCGACACAATAACGGCACTATAGATAGACAGCGAAGGCAGGAAATTGTGCATTGATAATATTGAGAGTCTATTTTGATTGGTGCTTCAGTGTAGGCCGTCAAAATTAGGACTGTCCGTAAATCGGTCACCCGGCTTTGATGCGTGGTATCCAGACTGAGAGCAGACGATCAGATTTTTTTTTTTTTTGCTGTTTGTCTGTTTCATGTGAAGCTTCATTTACGGTCTGTCAATTACCTAAGTCGCTCGCAGCAACAAATTGACCGATTTTCAGGATCTCCCCCGGTACCGTGTGGCACTAAAATTTTGCGGGTTCTAATTTTTGCGGGTTTTTTCGCGATCCGCAAAAAATAGTTCCCGCAAAATAAAGTTCCCGCAAAAATTTACTCCAGTGTAGAAGTTATAAGAAACGTCTCCGTTTACTTAAAACGTCTCTTTCGTCCAGAAGCAAAACGATGAAATTAGTACAAACAAAACGTTCAGCAATAAATCAATGGTAGCTGCTAACTAAAATGTTTGACAGGAATTAAAGGATCGTCTGAAGGTACTCGTCCTGAAGACGAAGGAGAATACTGGTTTGAAGGAGAAAATGAAACAGAGTACGTACTGAACATTGATTAATCTGTTTTACATTCGCATGTTGTCTGTCTGTATTTCGATTGCTTTTACTCAAATAAAATACGAAAATGTTATCAGTTCCATTTGAACCCAACAAGAAAAACCAGTCTTTTCCAATCGCAAAAATTAGTTCCCGCAAAACAAACCGCAAAAATAAACTCCCGCAAAAATTTAGTGCTACACGGTAGCTAAGTTATCAGCATAGTTGTTCTTTTTGACGCAAAAAAATTGACTTGAATTTACAGCAATTAAACCACTTTGACGTGCCCCTCAGAGTGCTGAAAATCGCATTCCCGAAGTACCGGGGGAGCACCCCCCCCCCCCCCTAGATACTCCAGCCTCCGGCGGGCGTTTGTCCCTTGGCGAATTTGTCCTTTCAAACGCACTGCCTCTTCACTCTGCAGGGGCTCGTATTTCAGAGTTTCTAGGCGTTGGAAGAATATTCGTGGTCCCAATAGATCGGATTTGTAAATTGATTTTCTTTTGAGAGTCATAAAGACAAAGATCTTGAGTGTTTCTTACTCCAAAGGGTTAAGATATGGAGGCGTGATCGTTTCTATTATAAAATAGTAATAATCTTGTTTTGGGGTGCGAACGTCACCGTAAAGTGATTTACAAAATGATTTCAGATTGATTTACATAATCAGATTTCACTTCAAGTTCAAGTTTTTTTCTCGCCAAGCACTCTTCCAGATCGCATCGCCTGTTGAAGAAGACATTTAAGAAAATTCGCGATCTACATGCCAAGTGACTTCAGACCTCACGGTGAGGCAAACTTTTTACTGACCTTTACTTAACTAGTACCTATAATCTCGATTTGTGTCATTTGGGGGAAAACAGAAGGAACTGGAGGCCAATAATTTTAACAGTTCCTCTTCACGGTCACGTGACATTGAAGACTCTAAATGCACGTTTCGATGCTCTTCTTGACGATCTACCGAGATGTGCCAAAAACTCCGAAACAAACCCATTTAAATGGCAAAGGAAGGTAGCGACTATGACACAACCAGCAATTCCGTTATTTTAGAGAATTTATAAAGCGACAGCGACATTTGCACGTGCTACAAAAACGACAGCGACAGTTATAACCGTTGGTTCAGCGACATCGTTCCAGTGTTGGCAGCTCACTTTTAATACGGACAGTGGTAAACTGTATAGTGCACATACAGTATTTTGATTTTAGTCCGTCTGTCTGGCTGAGCTGAATCTGAAAATGTTAGTGCAAAGCAAAGTTGCAGCTGCAGACTATTTAAATAGACTATGTTGTGCTAGGAACCTGCATACTTAAATAATTATTCCAATTAATTTAAACAGGGTCAGGGTTTGATCACCCGGGCGCCACCTACCCGAGCATGTGTTGAGTCTCCCTCCCCCCCCCCCCCGAGAAACTTACATTTTGGCGGTGTAAATTTAGAGGAGCAGAGAGTTGGTTTGAATCCAACCAATTTTTGAATTGTTTAAACAGCTGCTTTCATTTTTTGTGCTAAAAACGTTAATCGGTGGGCGTAAAAAGAAAATTTGCTCTACACGGGGACGTACCGCTGGACAAGCTATGGTTTTTTTTGCCCTCTCTGTCCTGAACAGGGTATAAAATTTGATGTGAGAATGTGTTAAACAGGGTCTGTAGATTTGGTAAAAAATTTCAGAGAACGATAAATACATTATAATAGGCACCCTCCTAACCTCCTCTTTCACTGCATTTTACTTACTTAAAGAATTTTCCAATTTTTTTCAGTTTTCGCAATTTTCACAGCTGCGTTCAAACCTGGACATATCTCAATCCACGATGCAAAGGACTAGCACTGATCTTTTTCAGTCTATTGGAAAGCAGTACTAATGTTTTTTGTTCAATTCATGCGAAAATGGCCTACTTTAAGTATTCATGCACAGACCAGCTCAAAAGGAAGAGTCACGTTATGACGCACTTGAGTAAGGTTTGACACTGCATAGTGGGCATGAAATGGTGTTAGGTCGGTTTTTTTGTGGGAGGTCCTCCTGTCACGCAAAACTTTGGGTAAAATTTTGCCAATTTTAATCTTTCTAGATTCAACTGAGCCATGCTGGACAACAGGAAGGAACAAACCGTCAACGATCACGATACAGATAGTCTTCGTGCTGCCTCACTTTCAAAGTGCTACCAATGCATGCGTATGTTTCTTCCAATTTGTCTAATGTCTGTCTGCTTTGGGGCTGTGATCCTTGTGGCTGGAATCATATCACTCATTGTGTTTGGTGCAGGAGGGGGCAGGGCCATAATGTCATACGCTGGAGGCTTCGTCGTCGCTTTGAGCTTGACCTTCTACGTCGTTTTTAAAGGCAAGGTTGCTGAGGTGGATCACAAGGCCAAGTGCTCTAAAACCAGAGGATTGGACCTATCAGTGGAAGTTGCTTCTCAAGTAGCCCCGCCATGCCATGACAAACCTCAGCAGATACCAGAGCGTCTCAGACCTTCCCGCTGCGAAGAAGTCGTCTCAGCAGTCTCCAGAGCATGCACCAACACTGTCATCTTTAGAGGAGAGGACGTCCGTGTCTGAAGATAAAGAGCTACCCGAATTGGAGATTGTGAATCACTTTGATATTCCCCCTTCATACGAAGAAGCAACAGCCGGAAAGTCAGAGTACTATATTCACGGAAAGGACTAGCTGAGACAAGCGGCGAAGAACGGACCTTTTCGATTGAATATCTTTAGTGTAAGCAGTTATAGCTTGCGTGGCAGGCGCTAAAAGGAGAGGGAGAGGGAGAATTAGGAAGCGAGAGACGTGAGCATAGACACCCCGTTGTTACGACCATGCAGGGTTCTATCTAGGGTATTTAAGGGGTAGAAGCTCCCCCCCCCAAAAAAAAAAAACAAAATATTGTTATCATTACAGTATATAAGTAACTATCGGAAAAATCATCCAGACGCGACGAAGTCAGTGCACATGAAGTAAGTTTTCCCTGTCTAAGGACACTATACGACACTATATGATAAGGAACGTGGAGTATTACAAATATTTTCTCAAAATTGTGTCTCAAAATGCTCCAGATTGCATCTTAGCGCATATTCATTTCAAAACATTTCCGGGGAGCGCATGCCCCCAGACCCCCCTAGGAAGCTCGTGGCCTTCGGCCACTCGGGACTTCTCCCCCAAACGAAAAATCCTAGATAGGACCCTGTCATGTGCTAACGAAAGCTCGACATTGTAATTTAAATTAATCAAATGGCTGTAAAATTAAGTCAGTTTTTCTTTCGCCCCCGAATAAGCAGGTTATTGTTCATTGAGAAGATCAACGGAGGTAGTTACGCAAACCATCTTAAACCCTACCTTGGTTAGGGGCGTAAGCAGACTAAACCTTTATATCATTATCTTTTTTAAATATGCAAGCAAAAGCCACCAAACTTTGTGACTTTTGCTATTATCTATCTCGGAAAAATTGGCATGACATGGATATTACTATTGCAAATATCCTTCTCAGAAGTTTGTTTTTAATGAAAAATTACAACTTAATTGAGGTGAATTTCCTATTTTTAGGTCATTCAAGTCTTCTGTTGCTGGTTTGAATTACTTTTTAGCCAATTTAGGTTGTTTTGGGAGGTTTTGGGGTTAATCCATGATTTTTGATCTACGATGGCTACCGTTTGAAATTCACGACGTAAGTCCCACGGGATGTGACATCATCGGCTCAAAGTAAACTTTTTTAGACGTACTAAGAACCCTCCAAGTTTCGTTGGGATAGCCTGAATACTGTAAAAGCATTCTCGTAGCCACAGTCCTCAGGCTGCTTGGTCAGCAGGTGGTCGCCGAAAGAGACTCTGGGGTGATGGAAAAAATCTAAATTTTTTGATTGGCTGTACCAGGGCTGTTCGCTGTAACCAGCTGTAACAAAGAAAGAGCCGTTAACCGCAGCGGTAACAATTCCATTACCCTAGTGTCTGTCCTGGCGACCACCCGCTGGCCAAGAAACCCGAGGACTCTGGGGAAGAGAATGCTCAAGAAGTTAAGGAGGCGGCCACATGCAGACCATTCAAACTGTTCGAGACAGCGTGACGTCACGTGGGCTATTTGATCTCATACATTTACTGTATTTTGTAACGGCTGCTTTCGGCTAGATTCAAGTGATCGGGAGAAATGCCCCATAAAATGCTGAAGTTTGCATCTTTTGATCTCAAATGTTGATATGTTGTAAGCCAGATGAATAAAGTTAACTTACCTTATGCTGTTAGCATCATTTCATTACTTGCATCTTGTATTGTCTGAACTGAATATCACAGTAACTTTATTTTCGAAAATGTGTTACTCTTCCGTTTCTTGTTTGTGTATTCGTTATTGTAACTGACGCTGGAATAGAAAATTGGAATTTTTTCCCTTGCAAACCCAATTTTACCCCGATAAGACTTGAGGATGATGGATAAATCATTTTGAACACGCAGTCGACGCAAGTGTAAGTCTTATATTTTGTTTCACTTTATTTTTTTTTTCAAAGTTATGGCGGGAACTGCACACACGTCGTTCGTTTGACAACAATGAACTATCTGAGAGCCTCAAACAGTCAGAACAGCCAGGGAAACGGGCAAATATGCCTTGTGGCATTGTGGAGTCTTCGAAGTGCGGTTCTGCACGCCCTCTTGTGCGGTTAACAAGTTTGCTGTTTCTCACTGGATGATCGCACTCTGTGAAATGTGGAGCTGTCCGTTTGCGGGGCTCGGACGGGAAAACAGTCCAGACCGCTGGATCGCGAGCTAGTCATTGTGTGGCTGAAGATTTGCGCCGCTGGCTGCCCGTCTTTTGTGGGAGTGGCAGACTCTGTTACAAATCTGAAACATGCCTAGACGTGGTAAGCTGTGCCTTTCTGGGACGCCTTCTCCCCTTCATCTGCCTCGTCCGTCAGAAAGTCTAATCAGGTCACGGAAGTATTTCGGACTGCTGAGATACATAAAGGCCAAAAAAAAAAAAGAATCAACAATTATTCACCGAAATGGAGGTGTTCTCTCAGTTGAGGATTTAACGAGCCGCATAACAAGGAGGTGTTAATTCACCAACACTGCGGTGAATAGTTATTTTAGTGTATACATACTGAAATACATACTTCACTATTGAATAGACCGGCGTAGCCGGGCGGCGTAGTCAATCGAACGTTCGGTAATCGAACCAAATCGAACGTTCCATAATCGAACTCACCGAAATATTGTGCCAATCGAACTCTTCTTCAATCGAACATAATTGAACTCTCAGGCGAATGATCGAATTACTAAGTTGGTCTGCATTAATCGTGACTTTAGCTAGAATTAGTGTACCTACAGTCATTGTTATAAAGGCAGTCTTTTTTGCCGTGCTGTTTCATTTTCCTAGTATTATCTTATCCCGGGATCTTATATATGTTATAGACTGGTTCGATAAAGTTCGGTAATCGAGCTCACCGAAAAGTTACAGTTCAATTGTGCTCGATTACCGAACCAATAGCAAATCAATCGAACGATTGGGTTCGATTGATTTTTACTTCGGTTTTGTTCGATTGACTACGCCGGGTGAATAGCCGCCAGCCCTCCAACCGGTCGGCTCATTATCCGGGTAGCAGAGGGCTTTTTTTTTTCTTGCCGCTTCTTTTACGTAGTCTTTTTACAGCTGTCTTTTTACCTAGAAGAATACAACAGCGGTAAAGACAGCCGTAAAAAGACTACGAAAATGAAGCGGCAAGATAAAAAACCTCTGCTAGCAGGGTATCGGCTCATCTGACGCTACCTCCACATTACGGACAAATTCCATCCAGTCTGCAGTGTATGGTACAAAGATCTGGCTTTCTCCATTGGGTGTCCATGTTATGGCTTTAATGGTTCACAATGTTAAAAAAACAATTACATTTTGATACATTGGTTATTACTATTGTTAGGATTACGCCGTGGCCGGGTAAAAATTCCTATCATGAGATACTGTCGTGTGTCAACTGCGCCATTTTCTTTAATTAGTCAGAGAGTTTCGTTTTAGGAAAAGATAGAGAGCACATAGTTTGTTTTATATTCCGTATTTATTCCTAAACTAAGGTATTTTCTTGCTTTTTCCTTCAAAGACCACAGAAAAATTAATTTTGCGAAAATAAATTCCCGCGAAATAAAAAGATACGAGACGGCAGGCACTACAGTCAATGCACAGCGGCTTTTCATCGAACCATGCGTTGTTTGCAAACCGTGATGTCATGCTGTTTTCTGATTGGTCGGTTCAAACCAGGACCGTCGAGGCGGTTTGATTCAAGAATTCTTTGTCGGACATTTTGATTTTCTAGTTGTTGTGCTGAAAGATTTCGCCAATTTTTTATGGTGGAAAACATCTGTGTTGATCAGTCATGAAACCAATGTAAGTACAGAACATATTTTGTCGTCTAGTGTCTCTTTCGGGGGGTGTAAACTAACTCGAGGTTTTCGTTTAGCCCGAAAACTCCTGGTTCGACGAAAACCCCGCGCAGCAGCAAGACACCCAGAAGACCCGCCACCAACAAGTTGAAGGATCCAGTCGAGGTATAAAGAAGTGAATACTTTTAATTATGAATCTAGGCTTAGAAGCGCCTGATCATTCCAACTGCGGCATTTCAGATCTTAATTTCTAGCTAATCATGTAAAGACTCGAACTTTCAGCATGCGAGCATGTATTCGTTCAAAGGTAGAAGATTGTTTTTTGTTTTACGTACAAGATGTAAGCTTAGTCAAGTTTTAGATTTTTTTAAAAGTATCAGATGTTGTTCAGTAGAAAATTAAGATATTAAGCCTGGCTGATTTTTACCATATGATTGTTGCAGAATCCTGAAATAAAATGAAAACAGAGTAAGCGTTTAAAAATGTTTTGTCAGTGCATAAAGCTAAAGCTTATTATTTTTGCCTTGTAATACGGTAAGCTTATACAGCATCGTTCAATTCACGACAAATCCATAAAGGAACTGACGTTGATAAAACATTCTTTCACCCACTCTTAGCGCAATACATAGGGAATTGAGTACTTGTTTTGAGTTTGAGCTAAGCTTTATAATATAAAACTACTTCAACTCTGACTTCAACTACCATTTCAGGTTTATTGCCGAATTCGACCTCTTGGCGATAATGAAGAAGAATCGTGTGTACAAATTATCAGTGATACAGTATTACAACTCACAGCACCCAAGGTATTTTATTGCAATTATTTTTGTTATTGTTTTCATGGAACCAGTATTAGGGAACTTTAAGATTTGAGTACTAGTGCGAGACTGAGTATGACTGCAACTTTTCAGTTCCAGTTTGCAGGCTGTACGTTATCACATCAAATACCAATTTCATTCCTCTAGCATCCTTCTCTACTCCTAAACAACACGAAGGAGTGAGGGCTCTGGAAACATCACTGGTTTGAAGTTCAAAAGTCAGACTCATACTCAATCTCGTACTCGTAGTCCGATCTGAAGGTCGCTAATATCTTCATTACGGTATGCTAGGGAAATGGCTTTCATAGCTTTTAAGGGACACAAGCTTGACTGAGTAAAAAATCTGTCTGACTCCATGCACAGGTGAAGAATTTAAAAAGAGTAATGAAAGCCAAGGGAATTGACCTTAAAGGGTCTTGTCTTGAGGGTTTCAAAACTGTTACCCAGATGTAATGCAGTTTTACTCTAAGTTAAGTTTTGTACAGCTTCTCTCACATGACCTGAAAGCAATGCATTCACAAGACAAGTACAGTGACAAGAGCAACTGCCTTATTGGATTTGATTTTGCAGCAATGACAACTAGAAAACCTTAGCCGGCTACATACTAGGGATGTGTTTTGCATCTGGGATGTCAACTTAGGCAAACTTAGTATATCTGCCTAGTTAGATACATCTTGTTTTTTTTTCTGTATGAAGACAAGCCTAAGGTGGATTATTCATTCGTCAGCTAAATGCCTCCTTTGCAGTCTTATATTTATCAATTAAGTGTCTGGCTTCCCTGAGTAGCAGAATGCTATTTTCTTTTCGTGTTCTGTTACAGACCATTCTATTATATTTACATGTACATGTACATGTATTCTACTGTTTTGCAGAATTCAGCAGCGTACAAGTCTGGTCATAGATTAGAGGTAATAACATTTATTATTAGACATTGTGTGTCCTGGAATAAGTCTACTATATACAGCAACTACAACTACTGCTCCAAGTGAGGTCTTACCTCTTTAAACTCATCCCCCATCAGCTCCGAGTAGAGAAGTCACGAAGCATAGATGGCAAAAAACCTTTCAACAATCCAAAACATTTCCTATAATACATGCATGGGATAAAACATTGTTCCATTCAGCTTTGAACAAGCTTATAACTTAAAGGTGATTCCATCGAAATAGAAGGAATATTTCAAATTTTTTTAAGACTTGGTCCAACTGGTAATTAAGTTCAGAACATTTCAAAAATGCAATAAAAAGTAGGGGTCACTGAGCTTGTTTTAGCACAACATGGATAGCCATTAATAGCAACTATACGACCCACAAGGCTTTCCTGAGAAACCCTAGTAATCAGAAATGTGAACTATAATTTCCTTAAAAAGTCATTGCTTGTATTGATATAATTTTATTGGAGCAGTTCAACAAAATAGACATTTACTACGATTTTCAGTTGAGTAAGGCACGAGAGAAGTTTGGTCATAAAGTTTTAACGTTAAAGTTACCATGTTGTCAAGGGCAACTTGCTCCGTTTCCAAGAGAGACTACATCTTTCAACTAGAGTGGTAAATCATCCGTTGGGAATTTGAATTGGCGGTGGCTCAATTCTTGTCATGTGGCTTTAAAAATATTGTCGTGTGATTGGTGTTGTGAGACCTGCCGATCGCCCAGCGTGCTTGTCAAAAAGTTCACGTGTATATGCGTTTGTAAAGAAGTTAAAAAATTGAACAGTTGTAGCAGCTAGACTATTACAGTAAGTCTTAAATTGTATCTACAAAAGTAAACTATATGCATTGATGCTTTGCTTGTATTACTAGTAAAATATTTTTCCTGCGAGTATCCTGTGTGTGACGCAGTCGGCTACAATCAGGAACGTAAACAAATCACTAGTGGAAGTTTTTAAATTTTTTAACTTTCGGCTTTCAACATTAAATACTCGGGCAGCTTCTCTACAAGGTAAACTGCATTGGCAAGAGTTTTCAAATTGAATGAACGTGAAAATTGGGCTATTCAACGGCGTTGTGTTTTTAATACTGCTGCCTGAACTGATTGTGCATCCTGCGAAGGTGAAATCACTGAAGCGTAAATGTTCAGCTACCGTGTGGCACTAAATTTTTGTGATTTTTGCGGGTTTTCTCTCAATCTGCAAAAAAAGTTCCCGCAAAATAAAACTGCCGTAATTTTTTTCGCGCAAAAATTTACTCCACTGTAGAAGTTATTAACAAAAATACTGGTTTAAAGGAGAAACTGCTATAGATAACTCGGTGGATAATACATCAAGTGGTACTCTAGTTATTGTCGATCCATTGTAACAGAGTGACATTGATTAGTGTTTTTCGTCTTTCTTTTGCATGTGCTCAAATAAAAAACGAAAATGTTATCATTTCTGTTTGAACGCGACGTCCAGAAAATCGCAAAAATTAATTCCCAGCAAGAAAAACCAGCCTTTTTCAATCACAAAAATTAGTTCCCGCAAAACACAAAATTAAACTCCCGCGAAAATTTAGGGCCACACGGTATTCTGATGGCGCCGGCATGTCTTCGCCTCTTACACTTCTGGTTTTCCATTCAAATTCTTCTTAATCATAACAAGTTGGGAGAGTTTTCAAGCTCTCCTGAATTGCAAAAGCGGTTTGAAAATCTTCGTTGCTGGACTTCACACTGAATGAAAGCCATCGCTTTTTGACAGCGATCAGCGGGTCTCACAACACGAATCACATGACAATTTTTCTAAAGCCATGTGATAAGAATTGAGCTGCCGCCACTTCAAATTCCCAACGGCCGTTTTTGAGGCGTGCGAGAAATTGTCAGACGTGATCATTCATGCAGTCTCTTTTGGAAACGGAGCAAGTTGCCCTTGACAACATGGTAACTTGAACGTTAAAACTTTGTGACCAAACTTCTCTCATGCCTTACTCAACTGAAAATCGTAGTATCTTGCATTGTATACAATTTAAGTTGTACAAAAATTAAGGATATGAAAAAAATTAAAGAATTTGCCACGTGCGTACATTCCCTTCTGTACCTAAAACGTGTTCTTTTCGGCATTTAAATAAAAATATCTCAAAGCAGAATTTTTAACTTTTCTTGAAATTGCAATATATTGTACTCAACCGTGTGCCATTTGAATTTATGTATTACAAATGGGGGTCACTGAGCTTCTTTAGGAGAAAATGACCTGTTATTTCTCTGAACTGCTCAGCTTTCATAGAAAACCTATCAAGGTCCGAAGATGCATGCGCTAATCGCGCAAAAAATGATGCGCAGAAAGGATGCGCAGAAAGGATGCGCAATGCAATTGAAGGGAATCACCTTAAGTCGGCACACCATGAGCTCATGTGCGACTTGACTTTGTGGGATATTCTTTACATGTGACCTATAGTTTGTCAAAACAGTGCACGTTCTTTAATTTTTTTTACAGACACAGCATACATTTAAGAAGGTCTATGATGAAAAGACAACCCAGAAATTGCTTTTTGACAATGTAGCAATGCCACTGGTGGATGATGTAATTCATGGAAAAAATGGTGAGTACCAGTCATGGAAAACATTATAACTAAAGCTTACACCACTGAATACAAATTGACCAAAAACAGCAAGGGTAGCTTTAATGTAAGCCACTCTCAGAACATACATCTACACGTTGTCGGTTACAAGTAATATTCTTATAATTTATGCATCATCCATGTTGGGGGAAAAGGGATTTTAAAGCTACAGGCAATTGCAAAATTGTTGAGACATTCTCCTAAAAAATTGTACTACCAACTGAAAATGCACTCTTGAAAACAAATGGAAAACTTTAATACATTTCTGAACCCCCTCCCCCTTTCAATGTTGTTGCTTGTTACTTTGAAAATCATAACTAAATCCATAACAACATTGATAAGGGGGAAGGGGGGTAAATGTGTATTGACTGTAAGAATGTCTGAATTGACTGGAAATATAGCGAGTGACTTAAGTCTTTTTGCAATTGCTTGTAGGTATGCTAAAAGTATAGGAATATCTCAACACTTTTGATGCTCCTTGAAGGTGTAAATTGGTCATAGCAACAATAAAATCATTATTGACTGAGTTACATTGGGTTATGCAAGGCTGTTTCGCAGAAATCTCCACGACTCAACCAGGAGAACTCTGCAACGGCTGGTTCAATCAACTTGGACTGTATGCTTTCCTTTCTTTTTCTTTATTCCACTCACAATCAATGTTACACAATCGGTTCTACTATCGACACTAACTTAAAATTACAAGTTTACCACATTTTACGGACTACGGATGCCCACGCCTAACTACGTAAATCCGTTGGGCTACATAACTTGGCAAGATCACAACATTATTCTACGCGGCTCACATTGATCTGCGGCTGACCACTAATTTCCTTACAATGGTTACATTTCCTGCTACGTGTATCAGCTAAATAGTCCTATTCATTACACACCGCTAATCTTATTTTGGACACTCGTAGTTTGTTACTTGAGGCTTAGATACTAATTTCCGCAGTTTTCTAAATAACTTGTTTGTCTTTTTGAGTAAAGTAACAAAACGCTAAAATAAAGCAAACATTTTTGCGACAGGCTGTATTCACAACAGTATATATCAATTTACTGAAGGGAAGGTGCATAAATACCTTACATACATGTTGTTAAAAATTTATACCAGTAGCCTCTGGCATTTAATCCAAATTATAATTTACATGTACCAGTTATTTAAAATATGGAGTAAAGTAGCCTGAGAAAACAGCCGACGTTTCGCGGGGTCGCCACTTGAGCCCTTGCAAAACGACGTCTGAGTAACGAGCGCAGAAATTCCATACTGATGACGTGAACTACCTAGATCTCGGTAGTGCTTCTGATTGGTTGAAAGAAAATTCCCTCGTGGCACAACCAATCAGAAGCACTGCCAAGATCTGGGTAGTGTACGTCATCAGTATGGAATTTCTGCGCTCGTTACTCAGACATCATTTTGCGAGGGTTCAAATGGCAACCTAGTGAAACATCAGCTGTTTTCTCAGGCTACTTTAAAGTTCATGCACATAGTCTGACTCCATCAATGTATTTCTCGTAGGCCTGATATTTGCATATGGTATCACTGGGTCTGGAAAGACACACACCATGACAGGGACACCCAGTGACAGTGGCTTGCTTCCTCGATGTTTAGATGTTATCTTCAACTCAATTGGGGAGCTTCAGTCAGCCAAATATGTAAGTTCCAACTGGTCTCACAACATGTACAGGGCCATTTATGTAAGGAATTAAGGCTAGGCTTATTACTGGAAGCTTGTTGTCAAGCTCTTCTGTTCTGCAAGCTTACATGTAGCTAAACTGTAGCATCAAAACTATCAGTTTGTGAACCACTGCAAAACTTACCGTGGCTTAACAAAAGTCCCATCTGGCTGTCTGGGACAATAGTAGACAAAATGTGACTGACAAAATTCCTAGCAAGGTAGATGGTAAGATATTTGATAAAAATTAATTAATTAGTTTATTTAAAAAAAATTTCATTGTAAGGTACAGTTCTGGAATAGTTAACATCATTTGGCATTTTCAGTTGATAAAGTTGATATTTATCAGCAGCATTATGCCATATTTAATGCATTGTTTGATGCATTTGCCTCATTACTTCTTGTCAGGTCTTCAAACCAGATAAAGCAAATGGCATTGAAATACAAAGTGAACATGAGGCCAAGCTGGAGAAAGAAAGAAGAGACAGAGAGGCAGTTCTGCAGGCTCCACCACCCACACCAGGGTCAAGAAACAGGTACCTTAAATATGGTGTCTGTCTTTCTTAGGCCAAATAACCTGTAATGAGCATAGGCCATCAACAATGCCATGCCAGCGCACTCAAATCTGTGCTTTCTTTCCAACTACAGTGTACATGTAGGTCATTCCAGCTCATCCTAATCCTTGTATAGCTCTTACTGCCTTCCTCTTTCTTTTCCCTGGAGAATTCCCAGATAGAATCTGATTAGTGATATTATCTGCTGGCTTCTTATGGTGTGCCCTATCTAACCAAATTTTATCCTTGTAATCTGTTAGATGACTGCCTCCTTATGTAAGACGACAAGCATTCCCTCCTTTTGCTTTTGTGTGGCCATGTATACAGGAACAAGAACCAGTGTCCTCATTAAAACTGAAACTCTCTGCTGACAGAAAAGCAGCAGTGCCCATTATCTGATACCCTGGGTGCCTTAGGTTACCTGTATTTTTTCTTTAAGCCCTGGCTATACAATTAAACATTTTCGTCCAACATCATGCTGGAAGAACATGTTTCACTGTTTGGCCGCCTCTCTCAACTTTGCATTTACGTGTAAATGGCTTTCCATGTTTGATCTACATGAAACTTTTTCTCCTAACATTTTGTCTTATGAACAAATGTTTGGTAGTTTAGCCACCTCTGCCAACAAGGCTTGTGCGAGTGGAAATAAGAGATGGAATTAGGGTGATGTGAACCTATTTTTGAGCGCCATTTTATCCGACATTTGGTCAAACCTTGCTTTCCATTCAGCCACTTTTCATTAATTGTGTGACAAATATGATGTTGAATGAAAATGTTTGATCATTTGACCAGGGCTTTAGATACTTTATGTGAAGCAGTAAAGCTGCAACATCCATGGCAACAAGATGCGTTGCATCATCAATAGAAAAAATAACCTCTGGTTGCAAATACTTAGAATCTCATTTCCATGCAGTCATATATATCATATATCCTACCAAACTGTCTTGTCTACTTCCAAACACCTTGATGCAGCTGATTACCCGCTGCTTATTATTTATATTCAACAGGCCTCTGGAGCCAGGGTAATTATGTGATCATTTTAAATGGCACTAATTTGTGACACAATAACTTGAGTGATTCCTTTTTTCCAGGAATGCTGATGACTTTTCTGATGTGATAAGAGTTCCTGAAACAGGACTTGTCAGTGATGTAAGTTGAAAGATTTAATTTATTACTTTACAAAGTGGGATTTGCATACTGCAGGTAAAGCTTAATAAATTCTCCTATACTGTATTTTATTTCCAGGTTGATGAGGACAATAGCTATGCAGTTTTTGTTTCATATTTTGAAATTTATAACAACTATATTTATGATCTTCTTGATGAGACTCCAGTGGATCCCATCTGCCCAAAGTAAGTTTTAACTTAAAAATTTTGAATTTATGAAAAAAATCAAAACAATATCGAGATTTGACATGCCTGAAGCGAAGGTGGTGTCGTGCTATTCTGTATTTATGATTTACTGCAAAAGCAGTGGCAGACAAGTATGCATCATGTCCTTTAAATCTTCACAGACCTCCAGCGTCAAAGAATCTAAGAGAGGATAATAATCGCAACATGTATGTAAGTGGTGTAACAGAAGTTGAAGTCAAAAGTACAGAAGAAGCTTACAGCATCTTTTGGAAAGGCCAGAAGAAAAGGCGTGTTGCTAACACATTACTGAATCGCGAGTCCAGCCGAAGCCACAGTGTGTTTGCCGTCAAATTAGTACAAGCCCCCTTAGACCCTGATGGGGAGGAGGTCTTGCAGGTACTTTGTCTAAATTAATATAGCCTACTGCTAAAGCAACTGCAAAGACATAAACTTAGCACCAGATTTTTGGACTGGTTAGTTAGTTGAATTTCCAAAGGCTTCAGGCTGTTTGATTTTGTTAGACAGTGTTTCCTGAATTTCAACTGTGATGTAATTTACTCAGTCCTTAAGATAAAAGATTGGGCTATTTTAAGTTTGGAAAGCTCAAGTGATTCAACTGCTGTAAACTACTGCTGAGCAGTTAGTCCTTAGTACAAGCTTTGGTTATCCTTATGCATGTTTTTCGTTAACAGGATAAGGATCAAATTGCAGTGAGCGTCCTTTCCTTGTGTGATTTAGCAGGATCAGAGAGAACAAACCGAACAAAAGCTGGTGGAGACAGACTAAGAGAAGCAGGTAATTTTAATTGTAATCTGACTGAATATACAGTGATGTTATGAAGAGATAATTAGACAATCCTATAAGACCATATAGAAGTACACTTTTAGATAAAACTGTTGATCGAGACCCACACTTCAGAATGAGTGATAACTTTGACCAGAAAAATCACTTACAGGAACAATTCTTCTCCCACGTCCCCTTATCAACGTTACTTTGTGAACAAAAAAGCCTGGCAGGTTGAAGGGGCAGGGGAAGCATTTCTGCGACTAAGTTGTCTATGTTTTCAAATCATGTAGGGATTTAGTTGAGAAGTTTGTGCACAGATGCATTTGTCCCAACTTGTTCTGTCCAAGATTGTAGGTACACATAGTGGATACGCTAAATAATCCTACATAAGTGACTACACAAGGTATCTTAATAGCTGTTGTTACAAATAGAGCACTTGATAAAATTTTACAGTAGCCCCTTCTGACTTTGTTGTTGCTTGTTTTTCTTTCTTCATAGGCAATATCAATGCATCCTTGATGACCTTAAGAAATTGCATGGAGATTCTAAGAGAAAACCAAGGAAATGCTGAAAATGGTATTTCTCCAAAGGTACACTTTTTGTGCAGTTGAAGAGGAATTCATAATAATATTATGCAATACCATCCTCATTAAATACTTTTTTATTACACATTTTCACGAGTGCATATAAGTTGGTTGATGAAAAAAGAGAAGGAAAGAGTGAAAGAAACAAAAACATTCAAAGTGCAGTAGCGTGAATTTTATTTTCCTCACAACTGAAATTGTGCAATGACATGATTAAAAGGTTTTGAAGACTTTTACAAGTTAGAATATTTTAGAAGTTGGGGTGACTTGCAAAGCAGAACGGTTTTTGCTTTGTATCTGTTCAATTCGTTTTGTTTATTTCTCACCCTGCATTTCATTGCCAGTGAGAAGCAAAAATGTTTATTTCCTTTTTACTTTTTTGTATACAAACATCAATTTTGACTCTCTTCCCACTGTTTTTTTTTCACTACTAGATTGTTCCTTACAGAGACACAAAGTTGACGCATCTTTTTAAGAATTTCTTTGACGGAGAAGGGAAGGTTAGTTGATATAATCTGATTCACTCGCAGTTTGCATTAATTTATTTGAGGTCATATTGCTTGCTACTACACATGTGCATTTTTCCTTTTCAGGTTCGGATGGTTGTTTGTCTGAACCCAAATGCTGATGATTTTGATGAGAGTGTGGTAAGAAGTTTAGCTTTTGTTACACTGACAAGCACAGTGCAGAGAAAGCAAGCCTGGTAATTAAACAACATTTCTTGTCATTCTAACCATGCATTCTAATTGTGTTGTTTTAGCATGTCATGAAATTTGCTGAAGTCACACAAGATGTAGTTATAGCCAGACCTCAATCTGTCAGGTATTGTATCTACCAACCTGCGTTATTTACAGCACTTGCTTTCCAGCATTGGTACCTGCCTCAGCCTGCAACGCTTGCATATTTTGAAGTTCAACAAACCAATCCTCATTGTGTAGCTTCCACCAGAGAACATCATTGGGGCCTGTGTTGTGCCACTTGTACAACGTTTGCCACTGCCACTACCAGGGCTTTCATTAAGGGCTGTAACCCGTAACACCTGTTATGGCTAAGTATGCTTGATGGCACCTTGACGTTACAGGTGAACTTGGCTCCTGTTGGTATAATTTACTCAAAGCAACAAGTTTGTTACGGGTGTGAAGATCAAGGCAACAGGTGAATCAAAACTTAATGAGAGCCCTGGCTACCTCCCTCTTTCAATCTTCAGTTCCATTGCTTCACTTCATGTCGTGTCATCCCCTTCCTTTTTTACCAAGCCATTAATTTTTTTTTTCTGTTTAGATTTGATACTGGACTAACACCTGGAAGACGGAGAGGTAAAAAATATCCTACACTCTTGCTCTTGCAATGCACCAATTACACTGAAATGAATGTTGTTTGCAACTGACCCTGTAATATTATCTCAACTTTTCAATTAATGATTTTTTTTTTCGAAAAACTGTACTTTTTAAGTTGTTTACCCTCCCTACTAAAGGGCATAAAAACTGCTACAGGGTCTGTTATGTGATAAGATGTCACTATAGCAACTGAAAATTAATATTTCATCTAATATAAACTGTGAACACATTGTCATGCACTGCACTGAATGCTTACTATCAGTGACGAGGGTGAACTTTTAGACTTGTTTGTTCATTTAAATTGTTTTAAACCAGCTTTACCTTATTCTTTGTGTAAATGTGTTCTATGTTTTCCTAGCCAATCAAATGTATAAGGAAGTTTTGGCCCATGTTGAAGAGAATGGCGAAGGTATGTAGTAGCATCTTAATAAGTCAAACATTGTTAATGCGACAGCTGGCTGGAGGATTTTGCTATTTTAGGTCAATTCTGTGCTAAATTCATCAACTAGTGCCTTCACCCATACACAAAGTGCTCCTGTGAAACTACGAAGAAGATATCAAATGAATTTTATCAGAGAGAGCTAGCCATAGTAATTTTTTTGGTGATTTTTGAGAAAATAGCATCAAACGTGAAAAAATTGGCCCAATTTTTGTCAAGTTTTAATCCATTTCCATCCTTGCCATCGGTAGCAACAGATGACCGAAAACAGTTTCAGTGCCATAAGATAGCCTTTAATAACAAAGCTAGAGCATTATTTTTGGAATTCAATTGGTGCGAAGACACTTTTTAGCTTTTTAAAAACATACCTAAAAAAGGGTTTCAGATGATAAAAAGACCGACCACACAAGGTTTCGTTTGGCCATAAGAGAAGTGGCCATACTGAAAGTAACACTGTATCAAATGGAGTGGACTTGCATGGTATATTCATTTGGGAAGGTTATATATGACAGTCTTAACTTGCATGTAAGTTTTATGGTGAGCTATTTATTCTGTGGGGTCATAATTTCAGATCTCCAGTTTTTGTTGATTCTGGCTAAAAGCTTTGTGGTGGGCATTTTCCATTCGACTAAGATACTAAGTGTCCTCGTTTGTGGTTCTGAAAATTCAGGCATCGATTGAAATAGCATTTTCCAGTTTACAGTATTAAACGTGACAGAAAACAGACACATTCCGTTCTGCCCAAAATTACATAACAAAGTTACGGCCAAAGAAGCTAGGCTAGAGAAGAGTGGAAAAAATTCCATAACGCGCCCAGAATTTCGATGTGGAAAGCGCCTTTCGATTCCTTTCCTTTTAATTGAAAACTTGTCTGGACACCGGTGAATGAATTCCCTCCACTATGACTTGGTATTTGCCTGATGCCAAAATGACATGCAGGACTGTAGCATATGATTGGAGGGGGAGGTTTAATCTTCAAATTGGCTGAAACTCTTTCTTTGTTCGTAGATAACAGTGAAAAAGTGATCGTAGCCAGACCTCTCCACACGATGGGACCACCTTTCCCGGCGTTTGAGGTGAGTGTTTTCTTGACCTAACGGACAATTTTCTGGTTTTGAAGTACAAACAACCTCGATCCGAAAGTTGTTTGCCGTACTTTTTTAATTCAGCCTTGTAAACGTTATACGCAATTCAGCTGTCTCGTTTTAGCTTAAGGCGGTGTTACACGGGACAACTTGCAACGACGATTTTCTTGCGCAACGCTGCGTCAACTTTTCGTGGTATGTTAAACGAGTCAATTTTTCGCGCAACATCGTACAAAATGTACTTGGCAACATGCATGTTACACGAGACGATTTTTAGCGCAACATCGACTCGCAGCATTTCGCGTATCCAAGCAACGCGCGTCCAGGCCATGTAAACAAAGATGGCGGTCGAGGAGTGGGGCTTACGGCGGCGTCAAAACTTTGTCAATTTGCTTCTTTTAATTGACGGCCTAGACCGCGATGAAGAAGAGAGAAAGGTAAAAAGAGAAATAGTAATTTGGATTAGAGAATGGCTGCAGAGGCGAGAAAGGGGCGCGTACAATCAACTGGTACAAGGGCCTCGTCAAGAAGATGACGAAGTACGCGAAGTACTTTCGCATGCCAGCGCATACATTTGAAGACCTGCTTTCACAAATTCAAGACTGTCTTACCAAAGAAGACACAAGCGGAAAGGGAACGCCTGGGTACTAGGCTGATGGCAGAAGTGAACAGAACTCTGGGAAGGCGTTGCGCAAAAATCGACGGCGACCCTGTTACACGAGTCAACTTTCTTAATATTCGTCATCTTGCGTTGCGCGTTTTTGACTTAGGTTCAAAAACTCGCAACGTGTTGCCGAGTCAAATGTTGCGCTAAAAATCGTCCCCGGTAGCATGTTACACGGTGTTCGATTTGTCGCGCAACATTGTTGCGCAAAAACTCGTTGTTGCAAGTTGTCCCGTGTAACACCGCCTTTAGACTTTCTTGAAGTCCGTTTTTGGTAGATTGTTCGTCAGCTTATATGACATGGATAAATCGTCTAAAGCCCTTGTAAAAGTTACTAAAACGCAGAAAATATTTAGGACCTAGCTGGCTAACTCTCAGTTTTATATAATACTCCAACGGTTTATTTCACAGGGCCGATCGGCGGGCGGGCCGTGAATAATTTGGTGACAGCCATATTTTCGCGCCAACAATATGCAAATTAAACCCGATCTCGTGCAGGCGGGACAAGTCCAACGCGACTTCGTCGTTGCTGGTTTTTACGAGTGAGGTTGTCCACTTCTTCGGATCGAAGTAAATTTTTTAGGGTGGTGTTTGCTGCTGAGTATTGGGCAACCCTCTTAACGAGGATAACTTAACGACGTTCGCGCCCAAAATCTTCCCACGTTCAGATTTTTTCCAAAATTTTGCTGCAGTTAGATAATGACCAACTCTGTCAGAAAAGCAAAAAAATTGGGGGTCACCGTGCTCGTTTCGGAGATAAAGCGCATTGGAAACGTGTTTTTAGAAGATTTGGTTATGTAAGGCAAAATCGGCTTTCTTGCTACATGGAATTAAAATACTTTACGTGGAGGACTCTAGATAATGCTGATTTATCGATTTCATCGCAAATAGGTCTATTTAGTACATTTTTGCAGGTAATATCGTTTCTTCAGGTAAAATTAGCCACAAAGAAGGATAATTGTAAGTCATATATACCTGCCTTCGTAGAAAAATTTCGATCGTATCTGAGTAGAAATGGCAATAAGATTAAACCTTCTCACGTTCAGAATTTTTCTGTTTGTGGACAAAATGCAGAAACCCAGTAAAGGAAGTGATTTATTGAAAAAAAAAATGGGGTCTCCATGCATTTAAGAGAGTTTCAAAAGCACGTTTCAACTTTATAGAAATAAAAATATCCACCACCACTGTATCTGTCTATATTACTCAGCGCGCGCGCTCGATGCATGACGTGGCGTGACATTGCGCCGTGAATTACGTGCGCAGTAAGGATACGCACAAACAATTAGCGCGAACGTCCTTAAGACTAATTTACACGTACCAATTTGGCCTGATTTGATAAATCGGGCCGATTTTCACCTCCTCGCTATACTACTAAAAAAGAAATCGGCTGACAAATTGGCCTATAAGAATGAGCCAACTGATCAGGCCGATAAATCATTACGTGTAAATTAGCCTTTAGATGTAACAGACATAAGATTGACGGACCCGTGGCCCTCGGATTCTGGATCGAATTGAATTTAGTTACAACTGGGGAACGAAGAGGGAAACCCTTGGAGCAAGGACCACCACCAATAGCAAACTGAATCCACATATAGTGTCAGATCAACACTATTCACGAACATAGATGAGCATGGATGAACAACCAGTAATAAAAATTAATTATCTTATAATGAAGTGGAGACTTACAAGAGGTTGAGAAGGGCCTTTTTCACAGATAACGTTTTTGTTTGCATAACGATACACAAACGTGGAATCCGGGCAATTTTACAGGACTTTTCTGTCTGAAATTGGCTCCCATCCGGATGCCATTACATTGTACTGCAAACGAGAAAAGATACATGTATCTTTGAAAAGGTTATGCTTAATTTTTTTTGCCTTGTCTTTGTTTCAGCTGAATTCACCGGACGATAACACCACATTAATAAACCTGATTCATTTCCTTCAAGAAAGACAAAGACGGAGACAGACTCTCATCGATGACTTGTCTAGAAAAGGTGTTAAGTAATGTTCATTGACTCCTTAATTCCTAAAAAGACCAACGTACTTAGCTTGCGAATTTGACAAATTTTCTTAAATGTTCACTTTGAAGGGGAAAAACAAAAAGGAAAGTGCTGTACAATAGATTCAATTAAATGACAAAATTGACAATGTTGCTCTCAAACTCAAAAGCTGGAGCCACGTAAACTGATTGCGTGACTAAGATTGCGTGACTCAACAGCGAGAAAGGGTGAAGTCCTAGATAGAGAGCTTGAACATTTTCAAGGCTAACTCTTTGGTAGAAAACTTTATGTAATGGATATACCCAGTGATTTGCTCATTAAATAGTTATCCGCCCTGTGAATAACTGGTCTATAATGCATAGCTGTTTCTTGTGTTCGTTTGAACAAGGTTGCACAGAATGGAGCAAAGGTCCTGGCGCCTTCGCTTGTCATATTAAAAAAGCCGTTGTTACACGACTTCTTACTCCATATATGAACGTTTACAATATTCCATTTTTGAAACCTTGATTTACCCAAATGCTAGCCGGGCCTACGCTTTTACATCAACAGTTCAACTAACTTTTGCTTTGTATTCACTAACGTTTTACAGAGGGGATTTTTAGGGCTTATCTCTTGGAACTGGAGAAGGAAAACAGTCAAGCAACTACCGTAAGTCATTCTCAAGTTTACACTGCAATATTTTTTCACGCACTGACCGGATACCCAGCACTTCTGTCTCGTGTTACAAAAAGCTAGAAATTTTTAGTGCAGTCTACAGTCTTCAAGCCAAAAAGACCCTTACTACTTATAGTACAACGCTAAATTTTGGCGTGCTCCCATTGGTCGAAATCGATCACGTGACGCGATAGTGTCTTTCCTCAGCGGGCACCTGTCAGCGCATAGTGCCCTTTTTTGGCAATTTTCGCTCAAAATTTAGCGTTATACAATGAAAACCATAGAGTGCTTTTGTCTCAGGCCCTATGTGTGATAAGTTCCGTCGGAAATTTGATGTTCAAACTTCCTATAATATTTGTTGTGAACATCAAATTTCCTCGGGCAACCTATCACACGATAGTGCCTTTGACAGAAAAACTCTATTTTTTTAATATAGCGTGGTTATTTGAAAGTGTTCTCTACATGTACTTGTGCCTTTTAGGTTATTTCCAACCTCAAGTCAACGATCGAAGAGAAAGACAGGTAAATAGCTCTAAAAAAGTAAAATAATAATAATAATAAAATAACTAGACTCAAGGTTTGTTTGTGACCAGGCCGAGGTTCTTGCGGTCATTGCGTTGATATAATTATTAGGTCGAGGTCTTTGACGTGCTTGAAGTCTTATGTTTCCCCTTTGACGTGTTTTTCATGTCGTTGGCCAAACCGTAGACGCCAAGCGTTTTTCTGTCCGAGGGACACTGTCCCTCTTAAGTCCCTATTGTTTTCAAGTCTCACTATGAGTGCTCGCAACAACGTCTGAATGAGAATGACATTGGAGTTTGTTGTTTTCGTTTTAGAGATATCCAAAAGCTTGAAAGAAGACTGAAGGCTCTAACGCAAAAGGTATTTTAATTTATTTAAAACAGGAAATGGCGCTCTTGTGCAAATACTGTAGGGAATTTGGAAGAACTCGTAAGCTAACAGGAATTCTTTTTAATTTGCCAAGTTTCTTCAAGTGTTTGCATCGGTTTAGAGTGCCTTATACAAGCAGAGCAGCAAAGCCAGCGAGGCAGTGGCGTGAAACCCAAACGAAGGACCCTGCTTGCAAGCTATTTTCTGTTTCTTTTGTAAACTGTAAGACACACCCATCAGCCGATCAGAGCGCGGAATATGAGTTCGAAATATTATAAATTGCAGTGCTTTTGCTGGCTTTATTTGTGATCGAATATTAATGGCAGTAATAGGGTGGTACATGTTGTAACTATTTTGTTGCCTTCTCAGAATGAGATGCTTCAAAAGACAGCAGAGATGTACGAGCACGACAAAAAGGAACTTAAGTACGAGGTACAAAAATGTACTCACCAGGAAAAAAATCCAGACTTATTTGATGCAACTTTTACTGTTAATGATGTCTCATATGCAAGTTTGGCGTTTTCTTTTTTTTAACCTTGCCGTCGATGCGTTGAGAAGGCATCGACCTAGCTTGCCAATTCCAATACAGGTGTAATCGTTAATCTCGCATTTGTTTTTTAGCTGGATGACCAGAAGAAAAGGGCAGACAAAGAAAAAAATGACAAAGCTAAAATGAGACAGGTCAGATATTTACATGAGTTCTTCCGTGATCACTAATTTAAATATTGCACAATGGAGTTGACGAAACATAGGGGTCACTGTGACCAAGCCGTGTGTCGGGCTACCTTGTGTTAAATGAAGAACGATTGGTTGTAATATTTCCTCACGTGAGGAAAAGCAACCAAGTTAAACTTCAGTTAAACGTCGTTTTTCAACTACGAATGGACAGCGTTGTATCAACCAATTCCTTCTTTATACTATACATTGCTTGGTTTTAAACTTCTTGAACCTCGTTTGTTGGTCTGCACGGCTGGCTCAAGGCAGCTAATCAGAACAAAAACGCAACACCCTGACACTCATCCTAGCCAATCAATAGCAGAACAAAAACTCATTGCCAGTCTTGCGCTACTAAAAAATATGTACACGGAAGTTTAATAAGTTTTTAGTTTGCCGTGGTTAGTAGGAATGCAGTAAAAAAAAAAAACTTTCATGGAGTACTTAATTAACCATTGCTTTTACCTTAGTAGTACGTCACATCCGTTTCTAAGTTGCATTGCCCTACATAAATGTTTTTACTGTTATTTCATTCAGGCTTTGAAAGGAGTAGTATCACAGGAAAAGGGCAAATGGGAACGAGAATGCGTAAGTCCGTGCTTTGTGGAAAGGCTTGATATTTGAAAGATAGTTAACTTAAAGGAGCACAGTCACGAAGATTTCGCAGATTTCTGGTCAAAACTGTGCTAAAAATATCGGTAGCTAACTTTATCCATGCCCAACATTGTGTTTGAACATTTAGAGGAACATATTAACTTAATTTCATTGAGATAAAACAAACCATGACCATTTAATATCGATTTAATGTCAACACGCTGAAAGAATTTGAAAAGTTTAGGCTAATTTTTAGCCAATGACGTCACGTTAGTGACGTCATATGGCTACTGTCAGAGCCTAAAAATCAACGATAGACGTACGTACGTTCGATGTCTGTCTTACGATTTGTGAGGCTGGGGGGATATTCTGTGAGACGATGGGTGGGGGTGTGCACCGGGACACTGAAAGTCTTACCTTATCAGCGGCACAAACCCATACAGCTAATGTTATGGGAGTGAGACCCCCGGGCTTTGAAGTGTTTTGCATTCGCAAGTGTGGATCTACTTCGAATGCCTGTTTTGTGTACGTGAGGTCTGGCAGGATTTTATTCGCGTTGTAGTCCTGTGTTTACTTAGCTGAAGTACATTTTTCCACAGCAGCAAATGCAAGACGGACTTGCCAATTTGAGATGTTGTATGAACAGAACGTGGAAATTAACGTTACATCGATCCCTAATTAACAGTGAAAGAAACAATATTTAAAGCCCAAGTTTATAACGGTAGTGAAAAGAGTAGAGTAAAACAGCATAAAATTTTTCGGGATTATCTCTTGGTAACAGCGAATCTAAAATTTGCAGTGTCATTTTTGTGTGCGTGTTATAAAACATGAACCCAATTAAAACTAAATCGGAAATACGCGGCTTGTTGCTAGCTATTCTTAAAACTGAAAAACTTGAATGAAACTAGTATTAAAATCCAAGTCACAGTGGTGATCAAGGAATTAGAGGATGGATGTAGTAAAATCTTAACAAGATACTAAACGTTATTTCGGGGTTATTCATAGCTCAAAGTGTAAAGCGTATGTTGAGAAATTTGCATAGTTGACAGCTGTAATTTCAGCCTTATAAGGAATGTAACGCAACACTTGAAACATCTCGAACCGACCGAAACAGTACCGAAAGATTAACAACAACAGATATGTGACAAAGCATTCTAACAGAGACCTGTTGGATCTACTGGAAAGCGAGCTGAATTTGAACATTTTCGTACTGTTCGAAGGTAAAGCAAACGAAATTTATTCGGCTGTAGGTTGAGACTCCAAATAAACACGTGAGCTAAAAATAACTTTGTACCGTGGGAAAGTTACAAATGTAAACATACTTTGGTCGATTTGTGAAGCAAAAAGACGAAAATTATTGGGTGTCAGTAAAACGCCGACTCGGGGTCGGGGTCGGGGTGTCTGTTTGTTTTTCATTTTTCTTTTTTGCGATTTATTTGCAAATAGATTCCTATTGGTCGAAAAAGTATCTGTTGCAGTTATAACGGAAAATCGTTTTACAGTCAAACCGGATGTCGTTTTCCGCCCCAACATTGGTATTTTGATTGACAACTTGCTCGGAGCCAGCTGCAACCGCTGGGAACCACTTGCTCGCTTCAATTCGCAAATTTGTTTGCGTATATTCCTGTACAGATTGCACTTGAAATCAGAAATCTGAGCTTGTAACACATAAACATAACGAAAGCTCTACCGCTAGGAACTAGCGAGGTTAGTTGTTGCGATATTAAACGCAGATGTAAGAGTAATTTTGTGAACTGAATGACAGGAATGAGGTTTTGAAGTTGTTCCGCCTCAGTGGCGAGTTTATTTGTGTAGATTTCTCTTCAAATTCCTCTTTTTAATTTAGAAATGTTGCTCAGAATATTATAAACTGAATAATTTTTTCGTGATAGAAAAACTGACGACTGAAAAATTGTTTTATTCAGTGAAAAGCCACGAGATTCGCTGTTGTGATAAAGTTACTTTTGTGGAGAATATGTTGTGGTTTTAATTTGCTGTTTTGTTTATTAAAATTTGTCGTTGTTGTTTCAAATAAATTTGTCTCACGTTGTCGTTCGCATGCCAGAAGTCTAATTTCACCAGCTGGGTTATATTCCAAGTTAAAGTTTGCCGAGGAAGCTAGCGAGACAATTTTCAAGCGACACAACACAAATTCGCAACTGAAGCGAGCAAGTTGTTGGTTGCAAATTTCTCCAAGCGAGTTGTGCATTAAAATACCAATGTTGCGGCGGAAGTTTGCAAAGTTTCCCGGAAAAGAACATCCGGTTTAAATAAACTGTGAAACAAGGGAAACTGTGCATGTGACAAGCTTCCCTTAGTTGGCTCGTTTTCCTGCGAAAATGGTCAGGTAGTCAATGATGACGTCTTTTCCGCGTTTTCCTCTCACGAACATAGCGGAAGTAAGCAAGAAAATCGCATAGTTTGCTTGTTATTTGGGTTGATATGCTTGAAATCTTGATTTGTGAAGGGAAAAAGTAAAATATTAAAATAAGCTGAAATCGCTTTTGTTGTAGGTGTTACAGTAATTTTCTCAGATTCAGAGTTAAGCGGTGGCTTAAGCTTTTTGATGGTAAGGTAACGTTTTGCAACGCTACTTACCAAATTAAAATGTATTCACCCGCACATTAAAACGTACCGGGTCCTTACTGAAACTCTACGAAGGGTTTCAATCAAAATGACTGATCTATTCCATGAAGTGCCTACCCAAACGCGGCGCTCGTTTGCGGCCATGAACATGGCAAACGCAGCTGAAGCACTGCCGATAAAAAGTCGTACCAAGGGAAAAAGTGTACTTTCGGCAGCGAATGAAAGGTAAAAAAAATTGGTAGTTGACGCACGAGCGCGAGTTAAATCATACTTATTAAACGAATCTGGTTATGAAGCTTAGCAAAGTCCTTGTTTTATGCTTTTGTTACCGTTTTTTTGACAGTGCACAAGCAACAATAGATTTTGAATTTTGCATGAGCAAATGACAGATAAAAGTGTCACTGTCTAGTTATTCAGCCATAGTTCGACATAGTGTGTGAACGTAAAACAAAGATTGTACATGGTCGTAGTTACAAACCCGTCGTGAACGTTGCCAGTTGGTGGTAGTCGTTTAATACGCACCATGAAACTTACAAAAATGTAAAATAGCACGCTAACTTCGCGACGTATTTTCAACTTTTAAGACCAAAGCTAGGATTAGCCCTTTTTCTCCAGCGGTTGAATATTGGATTGGGGGATAATAATGCACTACTAGATCATAGCCGCATTCCTTGCTTACGATTCGGCCGTCTTCATGAAAGGAGAACGCGGGAATGATTGACTACGTGACCGTTTTCGCGGGAAAGTGAGTCAACTGAAGGAAGCTTGTCACATGCGCAGTTCCATTTGTTTCGAAATTTCTTTAAAAGGATTTTCCGTTGTAAACCAACAGATACTTTTTCGACCAAAAGGAATCTATTTGCAAATAAATCGCAAAAAAAAAAAAAATGGAAAAAAAAGAAGACACCCCGACCCCGACCCCGGCCCTGGCCCCGACCCCGAGACGGCGTTTTACTGACACCCAAAATTATTATAGCCGACTTGATTACAAAGCAAGCAACTTCAAATAACAGGGGAAATAAATATAGTTGCAAAACTATTTCAGTCGTGTTTATAAACGCTAGTTCAAACCGATTTCGAACGAAAATATTGTGGATACAAGAAACGCCGTTTGATGGCAGACTCCTGTTTTGACAATACAATGTACTAAGAACGTAAGTGGTTGCCTGAAACGTCTGAAACCTTACAAATTAAACAAAGTAAAGCGAGTCGCGTGTCACGCAAATCACGCAGAGCGTCAAAACGGCACCCTTTAGAAAGTTGACCGTTTATGAGCACTGAAAAGTATTGGATATTCGCCGGTAGAAGTAAGAAATTAAAAGGTTCAACTGCAACTTGCATTTATTTCTGAAGTAAAATTGTTAACTTTCCACTGATCTTTGCCTAAATTATGTATGCAATATTTTTCGACGGTGAGTTTAAGTAATATAGTCTTTGGTAACAAAACTAGACCATTATTTGTGGGCGTTCATTGATGTGAGGACATATTTTTTATTTTTAAAGTGAACTAAAATACCGTGACTATGCCCCTTTAAGTGCAAAACACATTAAGGGTGACCGTATTATGCGCTAAAGGCCCGTTTACACGCGCGATTTTTGATGCAATTTTTGTGGCGCTCTCCAATGCAACTTTTGTCGCAAGTGTACACTAGCGGCGATTTCTGTGCGATTCGAGTGGGATATTTCTTGCAATTTCCCAATAATCGCCGCCAAGTTGCATCAAGTTTCCAACATGTTCGAAACCACTGCGATATCACGGCGACAAATCGCACAGAATTCGCACTAAAATCGCCGCTAGTTTACACTTGCGATTTTTATCGCGAGCTCGAGCGCGACAAAAATTACATTGAAAAGTGCGACAATGGTTGCATCGAAAATCGCATGGGTTAACGGGCGTTAAAGATGAGGAAAGGTTAATTACCGAAGGGTAAAAAAAAAATCAGCAAATGAAACTTAGGGGAAAAAAAGATTGGGGAAAAGGACAACATTTTCGATAGATACCAAAGGATTCAAAATTTGAAGTTAAACCATGTTTTGTTCAAGTTAAGTTTCTTCCCTTAGAAACTCAGGCTTGTCCCTAACAGCGGGTTGCCGGCAGCATTAACCGGCTACTTGGGTCGTTTGTGCCGGCTACTTTTGTGATATATATATTTTTAAAGACAAATTGTTAGTTCATTACGTTGAGTTCTGGGAATTACTTGTAGATAACCACTGAAGGCATGAGTTTATACAAATAAAATTGAAAAGTTACGATTACTTTTAATTTGGAACTGACATTATTGGAAATTTGTGCTCAGAATCAAGGAAATTCCGTTTCTGGGGACTTAAAATGTAAAAATTTCCTGGGGGGGCGCATTGCCCCAGACCCCCCTAGAAGGGATTGCCTTTGGCGCTCAATAATCACTATCCGGCTACTTAGAAATTTTTCCAGCTACTTGAAAAGTTGTGGACAACCCTGGTCAAACTTGTTTTTTCTCAAATACACGTGAGTCCGGCGTGTATTAAACATTTAGCCATAGTCATTTAGTGTTGTCCTCTGGAGCTTCCAACGTTGTTAACTTAGACTATGCCGGATTTGCTTTTGTTTAGTCGAAACGCGTCAAGGACAAAGAGATGGAAATGCAGGCAAAAATGTGGCAAAAGGATGAAAAACTGAGGCAACTCAAGGAAATTGTACAGGTATATAACAACCTTTATTTTCCAACAGTTAACATTGCTCAAGCGTAAAAAAATAAAAAATTCCAATTGTACCGTGCAAAATTGTTGAATATAACAAAAAAAAGGAAAAATGTTCACATTCTAGCAATTCATCCACGAGTGAAAAATTTAATTTGCATTACATCGCTCAAGGTATGGATGTTTAAGGTAATTTGGCCACGTAGACCCGCTCGCCTGCAAGTGTAACTAGGCAGATGAACACTCACTGAACACTTTCACGTCACGTGATCAAATTAAACCAAATTATCAGACTAGGGCAAAATTTAGTGGTGAACGGTGAACTATAACGTGTGTTGAAATATTTTCTTTCTGTAGAACATGAAGACAACTGACAGACCTGTGACTCGCGCCCAGGCCAAAGCAGCGACTTTGACTAGATCCAAGTCTCCACCGCCCGTGGCGAGAAAGGTAATAAATTCACGTTGTATTTGTAACAAAGATGTAAGAAAAGTACGCCTGGTTCAGGGGTTCATCTGGTTGTAAGTTCACTGCATGCTGAGAAGACTGAAGTGCCACGTTCTTCAAGATTTACATGTTCTGTGTAGTTTAAGAGAATCTGTGTTATATTTCAGCCTCCCATTAAATCCCGTCACAGACGATCCAAATCATCAGATTGCTGGATAGAGCATAAACCCCCCACACTCTTGGACACAGGTACGCAGTAGGCGCTGCTGCAGTTGATATACTTTTATCCAAAAGAAGATCCTTTCTTGTTTTATTTTTGTAAGTGTGATATTAGTCCGTGAGCCAGTAGGGTTGGTGGGTATCATCTAAGGTGAATAAGGTTTATGGTGATTTTCTGGTAGTTTAGACCACAAATAATGGAAAAAAGCATGATAGCAACGATTCGATGGTAGCTTGTGGATAACAGCGCTCTTTAAGGCTTAGGCATGAAAACGAGGCTGAAGCTGATTTGACTAATATAAATGTCTATTGTCCACCAAAATCTACAAAACACCGACAGAAACAAAACATTTAACGAAAATTGAATATTTCGTATTACATGATGTTCATTTCATAGGTCACGTGACCAACAGCTCTCTTTTAAGTATGGCTTAGGCATGAAAACGAGGCTGGAGCTGATTTGACAAATATAAATGTCTATTGTCCACCAAAATCTACAAAACACCGACATAACAGTAACATTTAACAAAAATTGTACCTTTCTTGATACATGATGTTCATTTCATAGGTCACGTGACCAGAGCCTTAAAAAGGGTCCGTACTACTATATTACACTGATTGAAGTGCCAGATTGCAAAAACAGACAATCCAAGCCGTGTTTATTTAAGTTTCTCTTTTCAATGTTATTGACATTGTTTCTGATTCTCCTTTAGTGTAGCTATAAATCAAACTATTAAAACAAATGGGTCACGTGACCTAAATCCTTCATTTATCCTTTCGATAATTACTAGAAACTGATCGCACTGTACGTATTTGGTTTGAACTGAAACTAAATGAAAGTGCGTGTTATTCTTGACATGTACGAGCCCGCGTAAACGTGTATTCTAATACTCCTCGTCACTGTCCTCTCCGTGCTCATCATCTTCGTCGGTGCTCTGAACCTCCTGAAGAGAAGCTTGGTTGTCACATTCTGTAAGTCTGCACATATCAGTGCATCTTAGTCCATTTGTGATACAGACACAGTTAGGGGAGACGCATTTTCTAGTGCAGTTACATGCTAGGAGGTCTAGGATGGCCTCTGGTGCTGGTTTTAAATCCATCCAGTCTACAACTAACTTGGCAACACCATATTCATGCTCCGTTTTCCATCCCCGTCCAACAGGACTCGGCACCTGTGGGTCTTGCTGCAGACACCGTTTCCATATGGCTACCTGATAGTTTGCTCTCTTTGCGTGCTTCACAAGGCAGTCTCTGCAAGGAGGAAGCTGGTGGCTTTCTATCTCCCCTCTTCTTGAACAAAACAGCTGGTACCTCAGATCATTAACTTTTGTGGTGACTGTGTTAGTAGAGTAGAGGAGACACGTGAATTCCTCTAACTTATCCATCAATTCAGGAGGCAGGTTCCACTCTTGCCCTAGCTCTGTTAACGCTTCTTGGCTTCTTGTGTTCTTCTTTAGTAACTTCAACGCTTGGGCCTTTCCCCTTCCTGCAAAAGCACTCACAGTGTCGCATCCAGTGAACGCATGCATCCCGAGAACACCTTTGCACACTTTGGAACCAAGCGAGGCAGCAACTTTTGTGATGTCAACTACCTTTGTCCGCGTGCGACTTCCAGATTTCAAGAACAGAGAAGCTCCTATCTCATTGCTAAATGCCAAGGACAAAATAAATACATCAGTGTCCTCTGAACAGACCAGAACAGAATTGTAGCCCTCATTAGCTGCGTGAGTAGCGTGAAGCAGTAGGCGTCCGTCGGCCTCTTCTTGTTGACACTGTAGTGCCGGAACCTCCTCACTACCTTCTGATGTGATTCTGTAGCATGTGTCATCAACATTGGCATACAGCACTTTCTCCTCCAACTTCTCTCTGCATGCTTCCTTCCTCCACTCACTGACGATAAAGGTAATAAGACTCGTCTTATTGGTCACTCTTGTCAGGAAATTCCTCCACTGCCTAACTATCTGAGTGCTAGTGATGTTGCATAGCTGGTGCCCTGACTCTTCACCTCGTAGAAGCCGCTCACTGTTCTTGATAGATAGTTCTTTGTAGGTGTCAAACACGACATCTATTCTGTTACACCGCACTCCTTTCAATGCCGTGGATAGGACAATAATGGCGACATCTCCAAATGTCAATTGATCTCCCTTTACTCTTTGCACCAGGGACATCCCATCAATTACTGCAGAAGAGTTTGCAGGGACTTCCTCAGTGGCTTGTACGTTCTTCTGCAGCAACGATGCCAGCGAAGCCTTGTTTGTCTTTCGCAGAAGGCCATCAGCAGATGATAATGCCCAGGGTAGTGGTCCAAGCGGATGTGACAGGATGTAATCCATCTGTAAGCTTCGCTCTTGTGCAATCACTATGATTCTGCCAAACAGCGACCTGTCAGCCTTTAAAATGATCGAACGTTCATTGGTCTTCACTTGCTTCTTCTTGTTCATGTCGCTGAACGTCTTCAGTTTACTTGTCTTCAGAGGGTCGTGGAATTTCTTGACTTGAGGGATCTTCTCCATCCTCTCTTCCTTGAAGGTTGTGTAGCACTTCTCACCAACCTCGTGTGCTATCTTCAGGTCTGTGGCAACCTCTCTGGGAGCTTTCTTTGCAGTGGAAATGCTGATCAGGTCTTGACTTTCGGAGAAAGGATTGACCCAACCTTGGATGAGGTCAACTATGGATGAAACTGCCTGCTCATCTTTCTTTATTCTTGATCGTTGAAGCTCCGTATGCTGAGTTTCTGGGTCGGATCCTTGTACCATGCTTCGAAGCTGTCCAAGAAATGTACTCCGGTACTCCGCTGTAAGGTAGTAGCGCTGCACAGTTGCAGGTTTCAAGCTAAAGCGGGTTGTTCCACCAGGATTCTGGGTATCTTTATTCACTGTGACCTCAGTCGTCTGGTCTACTGGGATCCGACCAAAGGGATTGTTGCTGGACAACTGTACGGAAAAACTGCCTGTCTTGAACGCCCTCTGCACTTCAGGATTCGTCTGATCGAGATTTGTCATCTGAGCAAAATATGGTGTGAGATATCGTGCATAATTCACCTTATCATAGGCAAAACACCAGGGGATCATCATTCTTACGGAATGAAGATGTAAATCCCAGTCACCTTCACGAGATGCCCGCAACAGACCAAGCAGTATACCTTCGACCATATCCACGTACGACATCCAGAATGCCGACAGTTCCCCGTTATTATGACGAAGGTAATTCAGGAACTCTTTCCACATAGTCATCACTTGAGGTAGAACTTGGCTTTGCAACAGCTGATCAAAGCCCTCTTGCTTCAAGTTACTTGCAAATGTATCCACCTGCTCAAGAAAGGACACCACTGTGATGTGATGATCAGGATCACCGGTCTCAAGCCACCGCATGAACTCCGCCCATGCTAACCTCATCAGTGCTTCATACAGGTACTTGTGCGCCCTCACACCACGGTTGTAATGCTTGCCATCAATGACACCACTAATTGAGCCCTCAGCAACTATCTGCGATTCAATGAAGATGTCCTTCAAACCACTATCTCCAAATCGTTTCCCAAGGATAGACAAAGCAACGCAAATTGTATGAAATGTTCCCATTCTCAAAACAATGTTCGAAAACTGGTCTTGCTTCCATGCAATTTCGGCTGCTTTCGCGTAAAGTGCTTGATCCATGACAACGACAATTGCTGGTAAACACAGTTTCTTTCTGATTTCCTCTGATTGGTTAAGGATCTCAAACACTGTTGATAATTCTGTCGCTGGGGCATTTATTGTCGGAAGATACTGCACAACATCTGGTGTTACTTGAACTTGATCCCTTGTTTGGATGTTGAATCCGGTCCAACTTGGTACCTTTTGGTCTTCCGAATTGGCTAGTCTAGCAAGGATCCATAGCATATTTTCCTGTTGCGCACTTCGTGCAGCTTTGTTGGCTTCACAAACATAGTCGTCCTTCGTTTTGAGAGGATGTGGTCCCACACGAGAGCCAGCAACATAGACGTCAAGTTGGGATTGATGTTCTGTGCTCAAAGTCCTCTGTTTCAGCTTGTCAATGCGCGGTAGATCATCTGGCGGTGGGTCAGGACCAAAGACTTTAGGTTGCACAGCGATTCCGTTGACGCGATGCGATGTACCTTTCCCTGACAGAGTCTCTTCAATTCTGTCTATATTGTCCCAGGCAAGGGTTGTAAAGACATGTGACTTTATCGAGGCAGGAAGTACTACCCTCTCATTCAGACCTGATGCCAGCTTTTGTAAACACAGAGCGGTGTCATTTTCCTCAAGCTGAGTGTATGACATCCCATGGCCAAACTTGTTAAGTGCCTTGATTATCTCTGTGTTTCCGGTTAATGTTTTCACAGCATAAGGAAGGAGTACATGCTTGGGAGATTTATGCTGTCCACAAGTAACCGCATATATCAGGTCTTGACCAAATGACTGGACAAGATTTGACACTCTCTCTGACGGGTTTTCATTCTCAGGATTTCCGGTAAGAAGTCCAACTAGAAAACGATGCAGTTGAGTTGGCATATTCACGGCATTCGAGAGATCAGATGGGTGGTATGGCCAGGGAGTAGGTGTCATATCCCTTCTTATGGCTTCTCTGATCTGTGATGAAGCTTGGTCTGTTATCTTGTTGGCATCAGTTAGCTTCACCTTCCAGATTGCTAGCTCTTTACGGAGATTCTCGTTATAAAGGACAACATCCTTAAAGGATAAGCTATCAGGAACTAACAGCAGTTTTCCTGAGTCGTTTGCAAAAATGTGAACAGAATCTCCAAGTTCTGATTCAAGCCTTCTACGGATGTTCTTCTTCGTGGCAGTCTTTAGAACTTCACCCTTGCAGGACATGAACGTTTCCAGTTTCTCGGTAAGCTGGGCAACTGGTACGACCATCTTATTTGGGATTACTTCGTTTCTGATGTAATGGTAAAGTTGTGCGTATGCTCCTACTTCAGCTACTTCATATAAAAGCGTGCCGGTTATCTCTGTCGTATTCTCCACTTCTTTACCATCCAAATGATCATGTTCCTTTGTTTTAATGTTAGTGTAACTTTTATAACATGAAGCGTGGTAATGGGCTTCTGCGGCCACTATGTCTCTGCTAGTTATAGCAATAATTCTTGCATCTTCATTTAATATTGCACACTGACGAAGTGTATGATCTGCCCTCAGCTGTACAGCTTGAATGAGCTTCTCTCTTGACTTCGGATTTTTCATGAATTTAACCTTATTACAGAAAATGCATACAGGCTCATACACTCTCGCCTCTGTGGATGTTCTTCTACACAGCCTTTTTGCGGTAGTGTCTTCACTGGATTCTTCGTCAACTGTCTCCGCTCTTTTACGCTTAATAGTTTCTAAGTCTCTTTTCATAGTAAACAGGCTTCTACATTTTCGGTGGTATACGATGTTTGGTATGTGATTTTCGTCAACAGTTTTGGCGACATCCAAAACTGGCTGATGATTTCGAACTTTCGCTGCTTCCAGCAGTGCCGACCAAGAGCTGATGTCCTTTGGGGACACAAGATGTTCGTCCTCCTTGTCATAACATGCAGCATAGTGTATTATACACTGGTGCTTGTCCTTTTCCATTCAGTCTGAATACAAAAAACAAGTTCAGTCAATTGAGAATTTACATGAATAAATGTAATGTTTAATTTCAACAGTACAGTAAACAATATCACCGATAAAAGCAGTGAGATTCTTATGGATGCTGATTTCAGCATCCTTTTTTTTTTCACTTTTTCCCAAATCTGTTGTGATAAGTCTATAATTATTTAATTTCAATACTACATCAGATAACAGACGATACCAATTTTTAAATTCCTCCAAATTTTGCTATTAAAATGATTTCACACAAAAAAGAGCGGTAATTTTCTGTAGTCGACTTTTATTCTTAAACAAAATAGTGCTTTTCGCATAAACGTGAAAATAGTAGTAGTATTAATGCAATCCAACTGATTTGCACCTTGCAATGAACTAATCAGTGTGAAAGAATCGGCTTAAATTTAACTGTGTATCTATTGAGTTACAGATGCACTAGGAACTTAGAGAATATTCATATAGCGCTCCGTAATAGCTCACAATTGACCAATTAATAATCGATTGTATTTTTCAAACTTGAGATGAAGCTAAAAGGCTAATTCCAAAACATAAAGTGGAAATAAATTAAGTGCGAGCTGGGGAGCTAAATTAATTGGATTGTTTTTTCTGGTTAGCTCCCCGCACAATTTAATTTCTGAATAGATAACAGGCGAGTAATCAAAAAGAAAACAATGAAGCCAGTTTAGCATAAGACTAATTTAGCATAAAGGAAAATTACTTCATTTCTTCTTCTGAGTTGACAGCGGATAACGTATTATTTGTTCAGAAAATGCAAACATAATAAGAGTTTTTTGATAAAAGATGGGAAATATTTCCAAATATCGATTACCATGAAAGAAATTGATTGTATTACTACATTAGTTTGTACTCTAGATTCATAAAGATTCTGTTTTACTGTATCTCTTGTGTTGTACCTCAGCTATATCGTCTGCTTCATGCTCGTTTCGCAAACAAAGAGAAAGTTTGTAAAAGTGATCCATGGACAAACAAAGGGCGTACAAATAACTATAACGCAGTTATACTTTATGAAATAGCTTATATTTATGCACTTGATAGATATCTATTACTTTAAACACGTACCTGAACAAAATCTGCCTTTTTCAAAATGGCGGATGCATCAAGCAACACAGAGTTCCCAGACATGGCATATATTACGACGCCACACGTGATGTCAACTCTTATAAGTATAATTGTATCTTTAAAATGCATTTTATTGCTTCTAAAAAGCATTTATTGTTGGTTACATTTGTACTTAAAATATAGGTCAGTTATGTTTCAGCAGGGGGGGGGGGGGGCAAATAAACAACGTTACTACGCGGGAGCTACCACTGATCCATTGCTATCATGGATTTTACAACTCTACAATAGCATACCTTTTCAAAAAACACCATTAAACATATTCACCCCGGATGATACCGAAAGCCCAAATTTTGCAGTCTGGCTCACGGACCGTATCGTGTGACGAACACGTGAACTAGTCCTTTTTTCGGACCTGCCAGGCGTGCGTTTCTCGAAAGCCCTGAAACGTTTCAGGCCGAAGACGGGCACAAGTCACTATGTATCTTGAAAACAAAGACGTTTCTAAGCATGAAACTTTTCTATACGTTTAACATTTCTTTGGAGAATGAGTGGTTCATATTTTTACAAATGACTTTTCGGGGCTTTCGAGAAACGGCCCCCTGGCGTGCGTTTTTCGAAAGCCCAGAAACTTTTCGGGACGATTTCGGGCACGACTGGATAACTCACACTGTATCTTGTAAACAAAGACATTTCTAAGCATCAAACTTTGCTAGAAGTTAAATATTTCTTATCTTTACAGATATGTTAAAATAACGGCTTTGTAGAATGAGTTGTTCGTATTTTTACAAGTGGCTTTTCTTGGCCGAACATTTTTCGCGGCTTTCGAGTAACGCGCTCCTGTTTTTGGAATCTTGTCCACTCTGCTCCTAAGAACCGAATAAGTGGAAGGACTCAGAATAAGCACAATTGTGTTCTTTTTGGAACAGACGTTCCGCAAATTTTGCTTTTTTTTCAAACCGGAATAAGTAAAAGACTGAACAAAATATTACCCCAAACAATGCTGCAGTTCTTTTATGTCCCTTAGGCTTAGACGAGCACTTTGTTCATACTCGTTATCTTTGAAATGACTAGCTCTAATAAAAAGCAGTATCTAACATACATGTGTTTGATGGGATCCCACCTCATGTTTACGCTGACGTATTATTTACACTTTATCAGATACCGTTCTTAAGCCATCGCTAAGGAACAAGAAAACAGTCTGTAGACCTGACGGGAAAGACTTCAAAGAAACTAACGTGAGTTGATCTAAAGAGATATTTCTTTTTATGTATCAAGGCTGAGACACTTATCATTTTTGTTATGTTCCTAAGTGAACACGGTAATTTTTATTGTAATTTTTATTTTTACAGGCCACAAATTATGTGTTGGCCCACCAAGAGGAAGACTCTGCCGGGGAAATCGAGACAAAGCTGATCAAAGTGAGTTCAAAGCTTGATTTATTTTGATTGTGGCGTTTATATTCCTTCACTTTGTTTAATAGTTTGTATCAAACACACGATGGTGTTCCGGTGTCGGGTGAGATACTGTAGTGAATGACGTTTTTGTTTTTTTTTTTTTGTTTTTTTTTTTTTCAAAAAAATACTTTTCCCCTTTGCCTCTTGTATTTTCGATGCCTTGTTAATCTCGATGTTGCATATGCCGTGAAACTGGCTCCAGTATTTACCGTATATACATTCAAGTGCGTTTGGTAAAAAGCGAATTTGTTCATCTTGAGTTCGTTACTGGACCAGTAGCAGCAGAAGAAGAATCTGACAAATGATGACTTGGAAGAGAAGCGCATGCACCATCAAGTCCATTTTCTAAGCAAAATTCCAAGGCGCCTAAGGTTTAGACATAGTAGTCTTGACTCAGAAGACTGTGAAATGTTAGACATCTCAACCAACCATGATACACCGGCCCATAACTTTTCCTTTGTTTTGTGAATTACCGGGATCCTGATGTGTAGCAACCTTGCTAATGTTTGACAGGATAGCAATGTTTGGGAGTTCGTAAAGCGTTTCTAAACTTGAGCATTTTTTCGAGACAACATTTTTTGCCTAGCCTCTTAAAACAGAGTGTCCATGAATATTTATTCCTGTGATATTAACTGCAGGGTGATGTTTTCAAAACGGTTGGAGGAGGTCACGCTATTCAGTTCACAGAAGTTGAAACTTTGAAAACAAGATCCAACGAACTTACAAGTCCTGGAAGGTTAGTATAGTCAGTGGAATATGTAAATGTGACGGGAGTGTAGCTTGGGTGGAAGTAATGCCGTTGACCGTGGCGTTAAGCGACAGAAAATTTCAAACGTTCTGGAAAGCCTGAACGAAAAGATAAGCTTGAGACTGTATACGATCTTCTTTCAGTTTTTCATACAGAGCGAGCGTCACCATCGTTTTCTTTATCTTCTGCAGTTTTGCCTAAACTACAAAACGTGTTGTGTTGTCGGTTGAAGTCTCCAAACGGAATCAACAACTCCGTTGAAATTTATGTTTTAGCCAGACTTTTGAATCCCGGGAGGCATCAATTTTTTTTCCAGTTGTTTCGTCTCTAATTATTCTTGTTTGTTTCGCAACAGGAAGCGTCGAGCGTCCGATTCTGTAGATGATGAAAGTCACTCCAGCTGGACTGACATAGAAACAAGGGTAAGAAGTAGTTTGTTGTCAGTTTAATGCCCTGAGTTGCTAAGCTTTTGGTACGTTATGCACTGATTGTATATTCGTAAATTTTCACCCAAGAGCACACAGCTTCAATTTGTTTGGAAAACCTAAAAACTATAAAACTAACAGTCTCAATTAAAAGTATTTCTGGAGAGCTTTTTTTTAATTTTGTTTTTTGTGTAGACCCTTTACACACCACCTTTGTAAAGCGTATTGAACAGATCGTCACTGGACAGTACCGCTCTCTAGCTTTCAGTTGAATTGTTTTTCATTTTATTGGATTTCATCCACAGACTCCAAAAACACCACATTGTCGAGTATAATAAACTGCACCACAGAAAAGTGAAGCTCAAAAGCTTTCACAGTTTAGAGTTTTATCCGTAGTTTCAAAACAATAACAGGATTACTAGTAACCAAGCGTTTTTACTTTCAGTGTTCAACAGCAATTGAAGGACGACCAGGACTGGACCCGAGCTACTGTCACACCGCAGCTAAGTACGTACTGTAATGACCACAAATGAATAAAGGGGTCAGGTCTGCGTCGGCGGGAAAAAAAACACGTGAATTTCCCGGGAATTATCAACTGAGTTGATAAGATTAACTTACCACCTTAGAGAAATTCAAAAGCTGATGTTGCAAGCATTAGCCTTTGTCGGAGGCGAATCCTAACACTCGAAACGGAAGGCCGGTGGTGCGATGCTTAGCCTCTGGTTCTTGTCGTGTCTTAGACCTTTGCTCTCTTCATCCAAATGTGTAAATGGCTACCAGCGAACAATTAGGAAAATCTAACAAATTTCTTCGAGGAACTACATGTAACCCTGCCATGGACTACCATTCCCCCCCCGGGGGGGGATAGTGATACTCTTCGTTGCTTCATGCTACAGAAACTAGGACTAAGCAGCAGCTACAGCTGTGAGAGCCGCTTGTATTGTAGTCCATCTACGACTTTATTTTACTTATTATAATTATTTTTTCAATTTCAGGAAAAAGAAACCTTGAGGAGAGGAGTTCTAAAGACAGCGAATGTTGCGTTTCTCTGCATCAGCAAGTCATCCATAGTCTATAATGTTAAAATTTAATTAAATATGAAAAAGATCTGGGGCGGAAACCAAGAAATGCATCTCCAGTGTGTTTGTCCGCACCTACACGTTTTCATTGGAAAATGAGGATTTGGGGGGATAGGGGGAGACGGTTCTCAGAAAGCTTCAACGAGTTTACAGGCCTTGTGGAGAGTAGCCTGAGAAAACAGCCGACGCTTTGCGAGGTCGCCACTTGAGCCATCGCAAAACGACGCTCTGAGTAACAAGCGCAGAAATTCCATACTGATGACGTGCACTACCCAGATCTTGGTAGTGCTTCTGTTTGGTTGAAAGAAAATTCCCTCGCGGCACAACCAATCAGAAGCGCTACCAAGATCTGGGTAGTGCACGTCATTAGTATGGAATTTCTGCGCTCATTACTTAGGCGTCGTTTTTCGAGGGCTCAAGAGCCACCTCGCGAGACGGCGGCTGTTTTGTCAGACCATGTGGAGAGTTGTTACACTAGACAACGTTCCGTACAATCGTCTTGCAACGGGGAAACAAAATTGAAACACAAGTCGCACGAAACGTTGCTTAGTGTAACATAGGCTTTTTCTTCAGGGGGGGGGGGGGGGTAGGAGGGGTCCTTTCACAGGGCGTTACTGCGGAAAATAGACGAAGCTTTTTCTGCAACGATTGTCTCAATAGCTTTGTTCCTTTTCGTTTCTTTTTTCGTTTGTTTGATATCGGAACAGTTTCGAATGCAAACGTCAAGGTGTGGACGACAATAGCGTTTATTTTCTCATTGATAAGATGAACTAGTTTTAACGAACGACAGCTACTCTGGTTTGTGTAAATGATAATATTATAATAGCTGTTTTCCGTTTTCGTTTGACTTCTGATATCAGAAGCTAAATACCCAAACCTTTGTATTTAAAAGTGCTCTGGCGCTGTCACTAACTTTCGCCAGCAATGTTCAATTTTTAGTCCTTTTGTTTCTTTTAGTGCGTTTTTGTTTACTCTTCAGATAAATAGCTTCTTTGTATAAAGTCGTAGGTAATCATAAATAAATATATTTGCGTTAGATTGCACGGTCTGTTTTCTCTTGTTTTGTAGTCTACGAGCAATTTCTCCTTTCTCTCAGCATGCTCACGTGTTCCGGCTCTCTCTCCCTGAGCGGATGAAGGCACGGTTCACAGTTTTGTGTTGTAAAACCGTGATAGTGTATCGATACACTTGTTAGATGATGAAAATGCCCCTCCCCGGGTAATGCACTGGTAACAGAAAAAAAAAGTTGGAAAAACGTTCTAAGTGAACTGATGTAGAGCCCTTGCTCCTTCTTGTTTTTGATTAGCAGAGAATGACCTTTTTAAGACTGTTGTAACAGATGACAATCTTGCTCAATTTTTTTTCTAACTGCACCTAATACAGATGTAATTTTATCTAATATTTAACATTAACATTTACTCCAAAATAAAATAAAAAACGTTTGCCCAATTGTACACTACCCGCATTAAACGGAAGCTGTTCGAAGCGGGTAGTGTAGCAAATTTACAAAGATCAGTATTTAAAGGATTAATAAACGCAATATTATAAACTAATTGCGATTTTGAGACGGCAATTCTGCATTATATTGACAGCTTGTTGGAAGAAAAATATTCCGTATTAGGCGGAGTCGGAAGCGACGGAGCCCAATGCGGAGAATATATTTTCTTCCAACTAGCCGTCAATATAATGCAGAATTGCCGTCTCAAAATCGCATTTAGTTTTGTATCATGATTCAATCCTTTTTCAGGCAAAACAAACACAAAACTGAGAATTTCCTGCCCGGATTGAAAGATAAATTCTTACAACTGGTGAAGTGTTGAACACGAATGTTTGTACGCGCTGTCAAATCTTTGTTTTGCAGAAAAATTATCAAAATATGGTCTTTTCTCACCATAAATCGGTGCTTCACACAAATAAATTCAAAGTAGCATCTTTATGTTAGGTTCAAGAAGTCGACAAAACAGGCAAAATAACGTAAACTCGACGACGTTTAAAACTTTTTCAAAAACATGATTACCTGATTAGCGCGCGCACAACAACACCTCGACAAAAGCAAACTGTTAAAAACAAATGAAAACACGTTTTAATTCTCGTCTTACCTTGTTTTATCGATAACATGGACTCTAAAGTTGAATACCGCTTTCCTTTACCTTTCAAACGGCAAAGTAATTTACATTTCTGGCCGCTTTTTGAGGAGAAACTTTGAATTTCTATTTTGAATGGAAGGAGCCCAACAAAAACGGCACGAAATTATCAACCAATCACTGGCTCATTTTTGAGACGTCAATACGTAGTTATGTATTGACGTCTCAAAAACAATCGAAAGAAACTGAGAATCGTGATACACATAGGTATATAAAATCACTGACCAAAAAAATAATGGTAAAGAAAGGGTTATAGACCTGGAGTTATTAGGGGCGTAAAATACCAGCGACAGCGACATTACGTATTTAATGAATATTATCAATATAACAATTTACATATCATCCTTGAACACTGCAAGGGGAGGTTGGTGAGTTTTCTTTTTCAAAGAACTCTCTCTCAGCTTACGCACAGTCAGGGTGCAATGCAGTTCTAAAATTCAGTCTCGATCCAAGCACGTGACTCTCTACTTATCCGTACCCAGTCACCTCGGAGACCCGTGGACGGGACGAAGATTTTCACGAACGCAAAATAGGCAAGATCACGCCTAGCTGGCTCTCCTAGTATGCCATCTCAAGGTCTCTAAAGAATCCAGTAGCATAAAAGCGTCCGTCCGATCAGACTACGAGTGGGAGATTCTTCAAATAGGTGATGATCCGAGAGCCACATTCTCCTCCAGTACAGGAGACTCTGGCTGCGCGCGATTTTGGTTGGACAAATGACAATGTAAAGCATAACTGAACTTAGATTGAAAAGCCGTAGTCGTAGTGAATCTCGCGAGGATTTTCGCGAGTATTCAGCCGGTTTTCCGATCTGAAGAGGGGTCGCTAACATCGCCACAGTCTGATATGCAATTATAAATTAGTTGAAATTAGATTGATCTTTGGAAGTAATCGTGTGGCGTTAGCACTTTTCTAGAATCGTAGCAGCACATATGGGATAGGTCTGGGGTGTCCCCGAGTCTCATTATGTTCTGGCTACAGAGCGCTGATAAGCCCAATAAGGTTGAAACAGCTATCCTCGTCTGCTCTATAGATTTGAGCACTTATCCCTCTGAAATGTCAAGGGGCCACCTACGGTGCTCTGTTGAAAGAGACTCCTTTTCAGTCTCACTTGCATTACTGACTCAAAGTTTTGCCACTGAGGGTTCAATGGTCATCCGGTTTTCGTACCTGCTACTCCTAGTTCAAATTGTGTCAGCGGTGATGGACTCGTGTTCGTGCCTGATTTCAATCGCATCATCCCAATGTTCCGAGTCCCGTCGTCCCTTACCCCTGAGCTGGGGTCGGTAGTTCCTTCTTATCAGGAAAGACCATATAAGAAAACAACTAGGCCCTGAGTGCTGGTGATTAACAGGTTTCAGTCGTAGAGGGGCCTTTTTCTGTGGCTGAACAGAGGGGAATACGTAAATACGTTCAGTCCCCCCCCCCGCCGAGTGGTCCCCTGCTGGTGGCGGCTCTGTGTATGAACAGCCTCGTCCCCAGGGTCTTCTCTCCATTTAAAATGTCGGACAGCTGCGAGCAGAGCACTAAACAACAATGACCGCGTACCGAGACCAAAAACTGAAAAACTGCGCTTGAAACAACCGGCCAAAAGTACTGTGTGTGAACCTCCTGTGGGCGACCACCCAAAATGCCAAGTCTAAGTGGTCCTTTACAGGAGGTGGTCGCTTATGAGAGGTGAGACCACAGAGAGTCGAGTCTGGATAATTGTCGAGTGTCGAGAGTCGAGAGTACCAAGTCGAGAGTCGAGACTAACATGTCGAGAGTCGAGACTCATTAGTCGAGAGTCTATGAAAACCTAAGAGTCGATAATTTATCGATCTGCCAAACTAATCGATAAAAAAATGATAGATTATCGATCTGACAAACTAATCGATAAAAATCGATAAATCTATAAATGTTGTGATAAGTTGACAGTCTATATACCTTTGATTTTCTTCCTTTCCTACCCAGTTTTCTTCCTTTCTTTATTACACTTGTTCATAACATTGTGACATTCGACAACTTAAGCTGAAGAATTACCAAATTCTTTCTTTGTTCGGCCTCTGAAAACGTGGGTTATACAATACCTTTCACCTTTTCACATTCTATTTCATCCGGTTCTGGTTTATATTTGCCGCACTATTTTTAGCGCGATGGCGTTGCGTTACAACATTACGGTGCACGCATGGTTACAAATGTTTTCCGACCTGCGGCAGTCGTGTTTTATTTGGGCTGTCACTTTGTATAACTGCAGAAGTAGCATTTCTAGACGCCTCCCGTTATCATATGCGAGTCTAGGTAATTGTTAATACTTATACAAAGGTTATTGGACGATTTGGTCCGAAGAAAAGTAGACGAGTCTTAAACTTCGCGTATTCAAATCGCAAAGTCAAGACGTATCAATTGCACCCTACAGCTTTTGTCAGTTCCCCCCCCCCCCAAAAAAAAAGAATAATAATAATAATAACCCTTTCTAAAGATCAAGCTCGCTTGGGTTTATTCCAAAAGAATAATCAAATAAACGTCGGGTCACCTTCTTATTGCATCCTTCTAGCAGATTGTTACAACATTGTAATTTTTATTTTATTTGTAATCTCGGTTGTCGACAATGAGGAGTGGTGACAGATCTCCAAAATACATAAAACAATACATTTATCGAGTTATCGATTTTTATCGATTAGCTTGGCAGATCGATAAATTATCGACTCTCAGACTCTCGACTAATGAGTCTCGACTCTCGACATGTTAGTCTCGACTCTCGACTTGGTACTCTCGACTCTCGACTCTCGACAATTACCCAGACTCCAGAGAGTCAAATAGCCTGCGTAGCAAGCGTTTCCGTAAGGTTTTCCGCACGTTCGAGGCATTTTTCGTTTTTTAGCCGCGCGAAAATTGGGGCGAGCGTAAAAAAGTGCGTGACGAGGGAGGGGAAGGGAGAGAAGGAAGTTTCCTTCTCTCCCTTCCCCTGCCCCGGGAGGACGGGAGGTGATCAGTTACGAGAAGTGGTCGCACAGAGAGGTTCAGCTGTGTTCCAAATGTTTAGAACATCAAACAGTAACTGCAACTGACTGTGAGAGAAGACACTGGCAAATAGGAGAAGCCAAATTGTCATCAAGACAGAAGGCTTGCTGTTTGCTATTTCCGACTATTGTTTAGAGCACGTGATCCCCCTTTTTTTCCCTGATCTTCCGCCTCACTGCTAAGTTCTCTTGACCTTCAAGCTAGCCTGTGAATACTACAGGCGGCTCCGGTAGGGGATAGCCCATCTTCGCCCTTTCCCCTTCTAGAGAGCCTGTTCACAGGCTACCGTCAAGCCCGCTCCACTAAACCATGTTTTGATTTATCTTCATAGACTCGGATGCTCTAAGCTCTCAGTTAATGTGAAGACTAGGAAAACAAACAACAAAATACAACGCGTGAGCCCCCGCGCGAATATCCCCGACAGGTTCTCCGTCTGTCTTTGTTACCTTCCTCACCCCAGCTCTCCCTCATGTTTGCCCTCTCGTCTTGTAGGACATGTCACTGAGGTTTATATGAATGAAAAACCAAAACCAAAGCGGCCAGCGGACAACCAGCAAACTCCCGGATATTCATCCATGTGACTGGACGCCGGGTAGAAATCAGTTGTTATTAATCGGCGAAAAACAGCTTATTTTAAAGTTTTACAGGTAAATACAACTTATTTCTTCACTCTTCTTGGTATAAAGAACACTTAAAGACATTCTGCTTGTATAGAAACTCGAGATTCGCGCCACAGTTTCCATCAATCACTCACGTTCGTTGTGCGATTTTACTACGAGCTTCAATGAGTGTTAAGTATTAGTGTTTGATCTTCACTTTGTTTTTGTCGATTTTTGTCCCACAGTTTGTACATAAACATGCGTCGTGGTCGTGCCCGAGGAATGCGTGGAGGCCCTGGTCGAATGCCACCTTACATGCGAGGCCCGCCAGGACAGAAGTTCGTTGTGAGCCATTCAACTTTTGATCCAGTTATGGTAAGCATAAAAGGTTGACATATGAGTCATTTGTCATCACCAAAAGGAAAAAAAATGAATGTTGTATTAGCAGGAATGTGATTGAAAAAACTGCTCTTAAGGCAGAATGATCTGAATTGTGGCATCCAGGTTGACCAGAACTTACATGTAAATTATAGCTTCAAGAAAAGGCTTAGGCCACACATTTACATACGGCCTTGGGCAAAACACTGGCCCCCCAGTCCATGGACTACCCCGATGGACTACCCAAATGGACTACCCGTAAAAAATACTATTTCGAATGAGTACTATTGAAAGAACTGCTGTTTATATACTTACATTGCACATACCTTGTTTATTTTCGTCCGCACGGCCTCTAGCTGCCATTTTGAATAATTATACTCTATGAACAACCACTGAACGCAAAAAGTGTAGACTCATGCGGTGTGGGTTCGCTCCACTTACCATGGATTCAGGTAAGACGTTCGTTATCAAAAATCTGTTTTCATCTTAAATTAGAGTGATAACTGGAGGATTCTGACTTTTTGTACGTTTGAATATTAATCCTTAGTTGAAGATGTGAATGATTTGTGTGTGACATACGTGACACCCGTGACATATGTGACATACGTGACAATTTCTTCAGCCGGAGTTGTGTAAAAAGATCGAAAATGCCCAGTTCACATGCTGCAAATAGCGCCTTTGACTCTCAGAAAGCAAAAATCAGATCTTGCATTTTATCTGGAATCGATAGAGGAACTGCGATCTCCTTTCTGCTGTGATCCATAGTTCGGTTGTAAGAAAATGTGCTGATCAGCTGCAGAAAATAAAACCACCTCAGTCCTGGTTCAAGTTCCTCAAAAGGACGATTTGATTTGAGTCTACACTTTTTGCGTTCAGCGGTTGTTCATAGAGTATAATTATTCAAAATGGCAGCTAGAGGCCGTGCACATGAAAATAAACAAGGCGCGTGCAATGTAAGTATATACCTATTTCAAAAAAGGTTGCTTCAGTGATGCATGTTTCATAGGCCGCAAAGCATCATGATCGTTAAATTTATGGCTGCTTTTCTCTATCTATAGTCCTAAAGCAAGAGAAAATGTATGTTTTTTTTATGATTCAGTTTTCTCCTGGAGTGCCTTTAGCGAAAAATTATCAAAACATGTATTTGTAGCAAACATGATGCTTTGCAGTCTATGAAACAAGGATCATGCATCATGCATCACCGAAGCAACCTTTATTGAAATAGGTGTATAAATAGCATTTCTTTCAATAGTACTCATTCGAAATAGTATTTTTTAGGGGTAGTCCATTTTAGGGGTAGTCCATTTGGGTAGTCCATCGGGGTAGTCCATGGACTGGGGGTCAGTGTTTTGTCCATGGCCTTTGCATACTAGCCATAGCGATGCTTTTGTCGTAAAAAGGTGGTTATTGTTCATATTAGTAAATGCAATTTATGGTATATATTTATGGCGATGCATAACCGGTCTCCCTCATGGCCTGGTGAAGACTAGCAGTAAGCAGTCGTAACGTCATGATCTATAGCTACAACTCAAATGACTACATCATGAGACAAACAATATACACTTTATTACTGGCAATGCTTATTGTAGTATGCCCCATTTTGATACATGTTTAAGTAGCCTGCAAATACAACAGTCTCGCACTGCTCCCAGTGCTAAAGATGTCTATGCAAATGCTGCTAGCAGTGACTTGGAGCAATGAGAAGTGGTTGCATTTGCAGGGTAATGTGGTCCTGCATTCTGTAATCAATGCTGGCTGCTTGTGTTAATGTCACTTAGTACTGGGAATTGGTTATTATTTTATAATGGATCATCAGAAATAATTGAATTGCACCGACAAATTGATCATCGATTATAATCGAAAAAATCCTCTCCAATGCGTTGCATGCTCGAAATACGCCATTTTATGCATTTCTTCCACAAAATGAGTGTCCCAGAAGGCAATGCAACTTGTGATGCAGAAAACAAACATGGCGGACTGGAATTGAGCAAACGAAAGCATAGAGACGTGCAAAATTTGACAGATTATCAGCACGTGTGAGGTGAAATTAGGAATATTTTCCATGCATTTTAATAAATTCTGCTGAAAGTTGCTAGAGTTAACAAACACAAATGGAGCTATTTTGCTTGACTTAGCCGCAATTTCCCGTTGCATCGGATCGATGTTGTGGCATGTCACGTGCCTGGTTTAGAGATCTTCGATTTTTTTCTGTAGGATTTCCACCTGGATTGCGGCTAAGTTACACAAGAATCCTTTTTAAATAGGTGTTTGATAGTGTAAAGAAGAAAGCTTTCAAACAAAAAGGAACGAAGAAAAGAAAATAATTATAAATTTGAGTGACATTTTTAGGTGTTAATTTTCACACCTTTCTGATAGGAAATTCAAAATTTTGACTTGAAATTCAGATTCTACGGGAATGGTTATGTTTAAAATTAAAACAAAGTGGATAAAGTATTTTAGAAGACTCTGTTTAGAATGCATTTTAGCCAATTGTACCACCTTAACTGTGCCAAATTTACAACAGTAACAGATCCAAACACCAAGTTCGATGGCAGCCACAACCCTTCATAAAATAGGTGCATGGTAATTGTACATTGTAATGTACATGCACTTTGTGAATTTTGTCACTATGATATTACATGTTTACAAGCTTTGTTGTTAATGTTCTGTATTCTGTTTGATTTCCTTGCCATGTTAGGCTGACAGTTTTTTTCCAAGAACTACTCCTGCTTCAGATGAAACAGCTTTTACACAGGTGAGTGTGTTTGTCTCTTGCCTGCCATTATGAGACAGTGTTGATTTTAATATGTGATTTGTTTACAAATACCATGCTGACTTTTACAGCCTGGGCATTATAATTTATTGGTAATTGTTTTCTGACAACTGTGCAAGAAAAGCTTGAATGCTTATTGGCAGGCAGGACTTAAAGTTTTGTCACACAGAATGTTTTACAAAGAGGTCACTGCATTATTGTTGTTATGTAGTGTGCTGGAAAATTAAATGTGAAAACATTTGGTTGTTGTAATTAAAAAACCTGTAACGTGTTGCAGTATAAATCTGTTGCTTGTAATCTTATACCTTTTGACGTTGAGTCTAATGATAGATTTATACTTGTGTAGACAAAAAAGATTTGATAATAGCGATCGTTGTCTGAAGGTGTGAGTGGGATAATGAAAGAAAGATATAAAGTATTCTCTAATACAAGCTGCTAATGGTGAACAAAATGACAGGCAACTGCATGCCTTGCATACATGTAAATCATAAGAAATCTTAACAGTGATGGCTAAGGCTAGTTGTTTATATCAAGCTTTCTACATGTACATATCAACAAACATTAATGGATTCACCATGTTTTTTTTAACAACAGGCTCTCCTGAAAAGAAACCAAGAGCTAACTCCTAATGGCCAAGAACAGGTAAATGATGTTGTCAACAGGGGAAGTTTTGCTGTAGCTGTTTCAGTATGCATGGACATAAAAGTACAGTGTAGAGAGCACTAGGAAAGCTAGCAGGTTGTACATATACAGCCGTACATGAAATTTAAAACAGTCAAGTGATTATGCACAAAAAGTAAAACATGCACAATAACGACCTCATTATCTCTTCATGAAATTAATGCAAATTTAGAACATCCCATTAATTTAAGTCACAATAAATTCTTAGAGTGTCATATTTTGCAACTTTAATGGAGTGGAGCATTAATTTCCCCAGTGTTAATTTCTATCGACTTGACCCATGTTCTAAACTCTGTCCTTAGATTTCAAATGCCAATTTGATAGACAACAACTTTCTTTCTTTGACATTAAATTATTTCAGTCTTTTAAATAAATGGTTGCATTGTTTACGATAATTCAATTTGATTCCTCACAATGCCCTCCTTTGATTCACATTTATTTAATTTTAGTTGTGTATTTACTGGTGTGAATTTTGTTTCTCTGCTTTACTACTTTTTTGTTAGGCTGCTGTTCAGAATCTTGTAACCAAGGTTACAACAGTATTAGATAATCTTATTGTGACCCCAGATGCAGCTGATCTGGTAAGAAGATATTTTTCTCTTGTTATTTCAACTTCATTAATAATTTTGCTCTTTTCCTGTAGCCTGCGAACGCCGACATGTTAACGACAGCTGGAAATACGTCTGTGTTCACAGGCTATTTTCTTGTGGAAATTTTAAACTTTGCTTGGCCTCATCACAGTGGTTCACTTGGTGTGACATCCAGTCTTGGTGGCTTTGTGAAACAGTTATTTAGTTGAGAAAATACTTAATTTACATGTAGGAGAGTTCATCAAAGGAAAATGTGCTGTTAGGTAGTCACTTTATTGCTAATTTGGAAATACTGCACTGCACCAATCTATATTAATTATTCTGACTTGTTATGAATTTTTGTGTACAGGGTTTAGAGGAAGTTCGTGCTGTAGGTTCATTCAAAAAAGGAACAATGTTGCTTGGTCATCCTGTGGCTGACTTGGCTGTAATTCTTAAAAAGCTACCAACAGGTGTGTGTAGACTGGTGATGCGCATGATGCAGTTGTTACTACCATTTTCGTTCAACCCTGAAGCGTGACGATTTTTTCGCGTATGTTTACTTTTCAAACGTGACAGTTTCCCAGACATCAGTCTCGTCTGGCCCAATGAAAATGCGCTGTTTTGGGCGGGAAACGAACAACGTTTGTCAAACGACAGTTGCATGTTTTGTTCACGTGGCTGGCAGGTTTTCAAGTTTTCGATTGTACTTTTCCTCATATAATCTCTTGATTGGCTGGTAAGTTTTAGGTTTTCAGATTTTGTCGAGAATAACACAGATGGCTCCCGTACAGATAAAAGTAGTTCATGACTATTATTCTGCTAAAAGAACCACGCTGTTCTTCATATAAACAGAGGAGGAGTTGTTAAATTTGGACTTCCACAGCTTTAAGAGTCGACTTCTGCTGGAGGTTCCGCACATAGCAAAATCAACATCAGCAAAGGCGCTTCGATTGACCATGAGTGACGAGAACCTGGAGGTTGATTACGATTTCGCCCTCTTTTTCCTTCAGCCGATCGATGTACTGTTGCTTTGAAAGGATTTCCGACTCTGTGTTACAGGTGGTTTTACTCAAGAATCTCTGAAGAGGTGTTTGATGTTTATTGTGGTCTTGGGCTTTATTGGGGGGGCGCCATTCGAACACTTCGTCTAGCCCTTCGAGAGACTGATTGAGCTCAGTTTCTTGCTTCAAATCATGAGATCTTCGGGCTTTCGATGCATATTCTAGTGGGCCTTGTTTTTGTCGCTTAGCTTCGGGTTCATGTCCGCCCGTGTTTGTTTTCTGAGCAGTGAACTCCCTCGATGCAGAACGGGCTGTTGAGTCAACTGACACCGAAGGGTTCTCGAACGAAAATGCTTGTACGGTAATGTTTTTCTGTTTTGCTATGATTTCCTTGATTTGGAAGCTGAAGTATATAGGAGAGAGATCAACCTCCAGGTTCTCGTCGCTCATGGTCAATCGAAGCGCCTTTGCTGATGTTGATTTTGCTATGTGCGGAACCTCCAGCAGAAATCGACTCTTAAAGCTGTGGAAGTCCAAATTTAACAACTCCTCCTCTGTTATGAAGAACGGCGTGGTTCTTTTAGCAGAATAATAGTCATAAACTACTTTTATCTGTACGGGAGCCATCTGTGTTATTCTCGACAAAATCTGAAAACCTAAAACTTGCCAGCCGATCAAGAGATTATATGAGGAAAAGTACAATCGAAAACTTGAAAACCTGCCAGCCACGTGAACAAAACATGCAACTGTCGTTTGACAAACGTTGTTCGTTTCCCGCCCAAAACAGCGCATTTTCATTGGGCCAGACGAGACTGATGTCTGGAAAACTGTCACGTTTGAAAAGTAAACATAGGCGAAAAAAAATCGTCACGCTTCAGGGTTGAACGAAAATGGTAGTATTATTTGGTTATTTGATTGCAATTTTAGAGCAAAACTAAAAAAAAAGACACCCAAAAAGTCACTTAGCATAGTGTTATCCCAAACCCTTCAATTATATCAATTAATATTAATTTTATTATCATGCTCCACAGAAAGTATGATCCTTGCTTTGGCCACAAGAGTACAAAAATCATTAAAAGAAGAAGGGTCAACAGCAGGTATAAATATGATAAAATATTATTAATGTCAGTGAATACTTTTTTCTTCTCTTATCTCATTTTTTTGTCTTTATTTATTGGTGTTCAACTGTTTCACCATTTTTCTTTTGGCAGAGTATCCAATGCAAGCAAATGAGGGAGGTAAGAATTTGACAATACAGCAGACCCTTGCTGTATCAGAACCTCTGTTATCTCAAATCCCAGCAATCCCAAACTGAAACTCATCTCCCTTGGTTGATGTTGCTCAGTTTAAATGGTTATCTTGAACTCCCATTATGTCTATCAGTTTTGGTTTCCCTTGTGTGTCGAGTTAGCAACTCAGTGAAGACATACATGTAGGTACATGTACTACCTGTATAAGACACTTCAGATCATACAGCAGCCACCTGGCATGATAGTTATGTGACTCTCCAGGATATTTCCAGAACTTTGTTGATGACATGCACCAGGCAGAGACTGCTAGCAGTCCCTTCCTGGATAGACGAGAGGGCGCGCGAAATAGCTGAGCGAAAGCCGAAACCTGAAGCGAACACGCGGAGTGGGGGCTCAATCTCTTCTCGTTTTTTTCTCCTTAATCCAATCCCGCTGCGCTGTTGATAGCTCGCGCCCTCGGCTATTTTGCGCTCAACTATCCAGAAAGGGACTGCTAGCAGTCTACAACTGACATGTATCCACAATGGACTACACAATAGTTTTATTTTTATTTTTTATTTCTTTTTTCTTTTTATTTAAAATTAAAAAAAAAAAACAAATAAATAAAACACGATAGCTTTATAACTGGTCCATTGTTGGAACAAGTTCAACGTCAACAATAACTTTTTTTTTCTCCTCTTCATAAGGATTCAACATAAGCAGTCCTGAGGGTGCTCTTGTGCGTGTGTTAATCACAACTCTTCCCAAAAATCTCCAAGCTACTGACCCAGCACAGCATGGTAAGTGAGTGTAAACACATAAATAATATTAAAAAACAAACAGCCTCATTTAAAGTGGAACAATTTGCTTTCAATTTGTAGCTTAAAAACAAATTTCCAATAATCCACTCAACCCGGGAAGATGGCATTCATCTGCTGCATGAGTATTTAAATTTTACTCTGAAAAAAAAACTGGTTTCTAATTTGTCATTCCTTGTTCTGGTTCTAGTTAGTTTCTTATAAATTCTAACCAACTTTGTATAAGTGATGTCTTACAAACTAAAAAACTTGGTGTTGTGTATCAAATTTGCATATATATTATTTTGTAACCAGAGTAACACTTTTATGCAAACAGTATTAATCTTGTCAAATTTATATGTACACTGTATGTATGAAAATAAACAATTGAAGGGCCTGGTGGAAAAACTAACTTACTTAAAACTACTTTAAAAGCAATTAACAGGAGAGCTGATTCTTGGTAGATTTCTTACGTTTTAGTTCACACAGAGAGCAAAATAAATCATTCACTCATCACATGAGTGAGTTCAGTTTTTTCAGAAAAAGTAGTAGGCTAATTTGTTGAATGTAAGCTCTCAGGTCAAGAAATGAACACACAACTATGTTTCTTACTTGAAAACCAGCCTGTGTGCCTCACTTGAGCTAAATTGGAACAATTTTATATTTCAACCTCAAATTGTCACTTACAGCATGTATACCCTTGTTGCACCAAGCGCTTGAATTATTGATATGTTGTTCTGGTCACTGCGTTTGCATTAATCTGTTCCTGCATGTCCTTTTGACAGTCGATGTGAAGCTTCTAGAAGGGGCATTAGCTACAATTAGGCATGCTCGTTGGTTTGAGGAAAATGCCTTTCATACAAGGTAGGAGTTACTCCAGATTTAGCTCACTAATTTTGTAACCAAATGGAGATTTTTCCTGAAACGTTCTGACCAAACCAATGTAATTTTGTGTTTTCCCCCAAAATAGGTTTTGCAATAAAATGAATTTTGTCTTGTCGGCTGTTATAAAATTGTATTAAATCTTGATTAGTAATAACACCAACCTCTTCTTTTCTCATAATTAAACTCAATGTTCAATGTACTTGCGAGTGCCAAGAGACTTAGGATTAAGGATTTTTAACTGAGACGCTTGGGGAAAAAAGGCAAAGTCAAACTACTGTTTTTGTCTTCCTTTCAGTACTCGTATGTTAGTAAGACTTTTCAAGGATCTTAGGAAACGGTTTACAGGACTACAAGGTCTCACACCATGGCTTATAGACTTACTGGTAAGTCCAGTAGATTTTGTTTAATGTGTGTGTGCCATTGGCTTGGTTGATCACTGTCTATGTTCTTCTAAGTACTCTTCTAGCTAAGGGTTCATGGTGGATGTATGTTAGCATTCTTTCAAGAAATAATCATGTAACAGTGATCTCAATTGTTCAATTATCTTGTGGCCTTAGCAACCTTATGAAAAAGGATATTTTTGGACAGTTTTCTATATTTAACAGTGAGAGGTGATTGGTTTTCGTGAATTAAGGAGCAACCTTTTTGTGATCAGCATTAAAAACAAATGAATTCTAAACTTGACTCTTTATGTGTCTTGCTGTTTAGAGAGGTACATGCCTATTTATCTGTTAAAATTTTGCATTGACTACTTGTACTTGCCCAAAAACATGATCTGGGAGGCCAGACCTTGTCTTCCCCCTCCCTCCCTCCCTCCCACCCTCCCTCCCTGTATTTTTGTACCTTGCCCAAACAGCAACGCATACTTGGAGATGTAACCCTCTGAATTAACAATTCATACCCTTGTATTGTACACATGAATATTCAATATAAAGCAATAAGAAGAGGCTTTGGCATTGTGTGTTTTCTTTTAGGCACACCGTGCAGCCATGGTCAGTACATCACGGCAACCTCTTCCAGTCAATATTGCTTTCAGGTAAACACAGGACTGTCGCTTTTAAACATTATGCTGCCGGTTCCTTCATTAACAAACATTCTTGATTTAATACATTATAATTTGGATTGTTTTTGTATTGTCTCAGGCGTGCCTTCCAGCTTCTCTCATCAGGACTGTTCTTACCTGGTTCATTAGGAATTATTGACCCTTGTGAGGTAATTGTTGTGGACTTAAGCCTGCACTTTTCAAGCATTTAATTTCAATTCTATTGACATACATGTGCATGATCACAAACTCTGCAACCTAGTCACTTTGTTTAGTTAGACTTTTTGTCTTTAAAGAGAGGCAGTTATTGTTGTTATTACTGTTATTATGTAGCAGTGATAACACATCTTGATGCACTAAAAGTTAAAATGGCGTAACCTACCGCACTAATAATAATAACAATAATAGTAATAATATATATATTTTTTGTATACAGTGTCTGTGTCCTTGTTTTATTGCTTTTTTTCAGTCAGGAAATGTTCGTGCCCACAGTGTGCTGAGTCTGGAGGAGCAGGTATGACCACTGGGCCAGACAAGAAGAGAGTTGACAAGACTCCGAACTCTTGCTCTCATGGCCTGAAACTCTCTTACACTCTTTGTGACTCTAGTTTCCTCCTAAGTCTGGCCTAAATACGATGAACATGACGAGAGTCCAAACTTGCTCTCATTATTTATTTATTTATTTCTACACGGAAAATCATCAGAACAAATATGCTAAAAAAACTATTATAAAAAATATCCTAATATTATACGCAACAAAAATCAACTGATTTACATGATTGCCGTGTGGGAGCCTAAAGAAGACATCTGACCTTACACCATTCTTAAAGATCGGCGTTACCTTAGCTAATTTCCATTCACATGGAAAAATTCCAACACGTATTGACTCGTTAAATGTCACTGAAGGCGCAAGAATATCGGCGGCTAATTTCAAAAGGTTGCAAAATATATTATCCAATCCAGTTGCCTTTTTTGCGTCAAGTTTTTTTAACAATTGACGCACTTTATTGACACTTGTATTTCGTAAAGAAAGGTTGTGTTGGGAGGTGTAAGATAGTTTTCAGGCGGGATGTCGCAAAATGGAATTTCCGATGCTAAATTTGGACCTGTGTTAGTAAAATGAACATTGAAAGCTTCAGCAATATCAGGCGAAGAAATCAGATCCTTTCTGTTGATTTGAGGTTAATTCATTTCTCAATTTCCCAGTTTTTTTGGGATCATTCTTGTTGGCGTCTAAGTGGTCCTTAAAATACTTGCTTTTCGCATTTTTCACAGCATTGTTCGACTCGTTTCTTGCCTTTTTATATTCGTTCCAAGTAACTTGATCTTTTCTTAATATTGCTTTCTTTTTTAAGAGGTCCCTCTTTTTCATACGTAATAGATCAGAAGTAATCCAAGGGGACTTTTTTCTGCCTACTCTTTTCTTCTTTACAGGCGCATGTTTGTCGATTACAGTCATGAGCATATTTTTCCACTTGCTCCACATATCGTTGGGATTGGAGAGCACAGAAATGCGACTCCAGTCTCTCTGCTTTAAATCCATCAAGAAATTATTTAGGTTGAAGTCCTTCATTTGTCTTGTTTCAATAACTGAACTACCACCAGAACGAGTATAATTAACTTTTCTGGTCGTGTACACTAAATAGTGGACACTAAGGTCAAGGTGATAAACTCCCGAGTCAATCACATTCAGAGAATTCGTGATGCACAAGTCAGTAAAAGTTTGAGAAGTGTTGGTTACTCTGGTCGGTTCAGTTATTAATTGATGCAGTCCATAAACATCAATAATATCAAGGAGTGCAGAAATATTGCAATCTAAGGTGGATGAATCCCCATTTGGCCTGAAACTCTCCTCATTTGGCCTGAAACTCTCTTACACTCTCAGTGAATTAAGCTTCACAGATTCCTATATAGGCCTCCTTGCCACTGTTACCATCATTCCTCCTTCTTTCTTATTTTCCTTATTGGGTATCCTTGTATTGTTGTCTGTGGTGTGGTAAAAAAAAAAAAGATTAAAAGCAAGTAACTCTAGTTTGCTCTTAAGCCTGCGCAAAACTCGATCGACAGTAGACAGGAGTCCAAACTTGTTCTCATTTGGCCCGAAACTCATACACTTGTACACACTTAAGCCTGGTTCTCATATGCCGTCGACCTACCTGCGTCAAAGCCGCCGGTCCTACCTGGGATACTGTTCCGATATGAGAACAGAAGTCGCCAGCAAAAGAGATCATCCCAGTCTTTGCCGCCGTCATGCCTGCGAAGTTGACTCGAGTTCAACTTTGCAGGCATGCCGGCGGCAAAGACCTGCGATAGATCTTGTTGCCGGCGGCGTAATGTTCCCATCTGTCGGAAAAGTACCCCAGGCAGTATCGGCGACTTTGTCGCAGGTAGGTCGACGGCAAATGAGAACCAGGCTTTAGCGATGCTAGTGTACTCCCAAATGGTTGGAATCTACTCAGTTTTTAATTAGAATTGATGGAAGTTTAAACTCTTGCTCTCGCTTGGCCTTTAACTCTCATGTTCTCTTATTGACTCTTGTGTGGTCTCGTCAACTCTCGACGAGAAAGTTCTAGCAAACCACATTATTGTGTAATACATGCGGTCAAAACTGAAGGGGATTGAAAAAGTTATGCCTGATTATTCAGAGTTTTCAGACTATTAAAACATATTAAGTTGTAATCAAGTTGTGTAAAGCCCCGGCTAAATGATCAAACATTTTCGTCCAGCATCGTGTTTGTCACACTAAACGTTCGGTGGCTAAATGTGCAAACAATGTTTGACCAAACATCGGACATTGGAAAACCATTTGAATGCAACGTTAAGGGAGGTGGCTAAACATTAAAACATGTTCTGCCAACACGATGTTGGACGAAAATTCTTTATCGTTAAGCCGGGGCTTTAAAATGTGATTTTGCCATGGCGTTCTAGTGAAATTCTTGCCTGAACGCCTTCATTTACTATTTTGTCCACAAAAAAAAAACCAAAACAAAACAAATGTGCTGCTTGCCGGCAAGTTTGATATTTACAGGTCGGGTGGAATTGATTACTTACAGATTATCTGTTTCCTTATTCTTCTCTTAGGATGCCATAGCGACATGTGCCCAGACTCTTTTGCGATGCTTGAACCATGGAGCTTACAATGAAATTTTATCACTGGTAAGAACACTGATTACTGCCATTTTGTCCGCTTCAAATTGATCAGCTGGTAGGTTAATATTCAGTTGAGGATACATCTAGGTCTTGGGTTGCCGTGTCAGTCTACATGTACATATGTAGTTGCTTCAATGGTAATTATTAAACCAGAGATCAACGTAATGTAGGCTTGACAAACTTTGCGCATACTCAGCTTTTGTATTTGTTATATGTGTAAAATAAAAGATAATTTTTTATCTTGATATTTTGTTTGTTTTGTGTGTTTCCCATAAAGTAATGGGGCCATTAACAGTTTGTTTGTTCGCTTGTTTGGCCAAAAGTTAACAGAGACAAATATTTTCCGTTGTTCTCAACAGGGCCAGGAAGGAATTCCTCAAGTTGGTAGGCACATGTTTGTTGTATTCGAATTACGTTGTTATTATGGAAACCCTGAGGGGTGTAGAATGATAAAATCCGAGAGCCTTCCTCGATACTGCTTTCTGACAGATCTGAGACTCGATCGAGGAAAATATCTTTCTGAGAAAGTACTGACAGTACTCGAAAAGCCTCGACAGACTTTCCCTAATTCTGGCGAGCCCCAGATTCAAAGACAACATTTTTAAATGTTAAGATTTCGTGTCGATAATTAAAATTTGCCAAAATGCACCATTCTCAGCTACTGTTGTGGCATGCTATAGAAACTTCAGAGTCTACCAAACCATTTTCAAATCGCTGCAGTGTACAGTACATGTACTCACTCATGCTTTATTTTCACAGCCTTGGACACTGAGGTTACTAGCTGGGGAGGGGTGATAGTAACACCTGGACAAAAGGCTTATGAGAAACAACAGGAGCAGGAAGACGAGGAGGTGGAGGGTGAGGGAGACGACGATGAGGAGGAGTCAGCGGATACGTCAGGCCAGGAACCGGCTGAAGAAAAGATGGAGACAAGTCAAGAAAGCTGAATGTGAAGTACTGGTGAGTGCCTGAATCCTTGAATGAAATTGTTGATTTATTATTGTACGCTCAAAGATTTCGAGGTTGCTTTCAAGTTTTCTAGAATGCAGCTATTTCAACTAACGTTGCCAGAAAGCTTACGCGACAAGACCGAAAGGTAGCATGGGTGGCTGTAAACCTTTTGTGATTCAGCTGTAATTTCACGGTTGTCACTGCCATAGGGTAGGTGGACGTACCTTAAGCACTTGAGTATGTGATTTATTTTATGCCGGGGTGAACCAGGGCTAAGCTTGGTAAATTTATTCATAAATTAGCCAGATCACCTAGCGAACTTATCGCGTAGGCTTTGCGACAACGTTAATTGAAGTACTGTAGCGGTATACGGAAGTTCACCCTCTGTTTGACCTGCTTTTCTTATGTGCTCTCTTGCACTCAAAGTTTGAATCTTCTCAAATTTTCCTTAGACGGAAAGAAAACCTTGATTGGCCAGCAATTTTCATGGGTCTTGGTGGCAACCCACGGGAATTTGACTTTGTGAAGCTCTACCCGGATAGGGATTTTGACATCCACAACAGTCCCCTGGGTGGGTGAAAAATTTGACTTGGTCGCCATCTTGGAAAATAGAGAGGGCCTGGGAATGACTGGTCTGCCATCTTGGAAAATACCCAGAAGTCATTTGGATGAGCTTCCCACGTTCTTTGCTCGGCCTTTCTCTTCATGAGCGATATTAAGGAGCATCTTGATGTTTTCTAAGCAAACAATTGTTGTTTTTAACATCCATCAGTTATCTATCTTTAAAGTTTTATAACACATAGTGTTATATAGAGAGGGTAGCAAAAGCAGCTCAGACAATGAAAAAGAAAATAAAGCAATTCACAGGTCATGACAGGTATTGTCAGGAGTACAAAATGTGTGTTAAATTACCAGCAATGCTAAAATATCTCATGACAACAATGCACGCAGTACACACATAATATTAATGGCAGTGTACAATTTGAACAGCTAGAATATGCCCTCTACATTTGGGGAAATTTGGGAAATTGCACGCAATTGGTGGTACCATTTGTCACCAGGATTTCTTCTGGAGTCGCTGAGTTCTGCAATTAAGTGTTGTGAGTGCCTGAGTTCGTCGACACTACTATTCAAGGACTGTGATCCCCAGGGGTAGGCATTTGACTCTTAATGGAGACCCAAGGGTGGGGAAATTGACATTCAAAAACCTGAAAATGTCAAATTCCCCTGGGGTTGCCCCCCATCCTGGGGCAAACCATTGATAGGTGCATTACGTGTATCATGGTCCGTTTTATTTTCCTCGATTTTGACTAACCGTACTCCTGTAAGGCCTCTTAGGGCCTCCACAGACTAGACATTTTGTTGTCGACCACTATTTGTTATCGACAACTAAATGTTATTGACAACTTAGCTGTCTGATGCAAGCATTCCACACACTGGAGTGTTAGTTGTCGACAACTAAGTCAGGACAGCGAGAGCTTGGGAACTAACGTTCACTACGTATGCTCAAAACGCAGTACGTTTCTAAATGCCGTGTGCAGTTACGATAGTTGTCGACAACTAAATCAATTCGAAACCAATCATTCCCACACACAGGAACGACAACTAAAAATTTAGCGTTTAGTTGTCAACAGTTCGTCTCACACACGTTTCTTAGTTGTCGACAACTAAATGTCTAGTCTGTGGAGGCCCTTAGTATCTCTATCGATTTAAATTGACGTTTGACGTGATTTGAAATCCAGTTTGTGTTTCATCCACTTTGACCCTGTTAAAGTATGCTTACGTCGAATGTGTATTCTGGAAATGAAGTCAACTTTACTTCGTTTTCGTTGTTAACGTTGACAGGTTGGGTTTCTCTTTCTGTTTCCGTTGCCTTAATCTGTTCTTTTTATTCCTTTTTGCAGATCCATTCTTGGACCACCTGAACTAGTTCCAGTTAGATATCTTTTCGTAAATTATTTTGTTTTTAGAGCATCAAGTACAACCAAAGGAAAATGTTTTAGCATTAAAAATTGTTTTTTAGTTTATACCGCCTCTTCTTTCTGCCTTGAGTTGACTTGACCCGCCGCTTGTTGCTGACAAATCCTCAGAACCGCCCCCCCCTTCCCGTCCAATCACCCCTGACCCACCTTGTCATCACTGCTGATAACCTGTATCGAAGTTGAGCCTGCAAGAAATACGTTCAACAGTAGCGTCACGAAAACAAGGCCAATAACGCCTCTCATTTCTGTCTCCACCTGGCTTGACTAGTAAAGAGGCTGCTCTTCAACATGCTCAGAATGAAAGATGGCGTTGGCGTGACCTCGGAGTTTGTTGGGTTATAGTAGCTTTCAGTTCAAACCAAAATAATAATCAAGAGGAGTCGACCCACCAAGGCTTTACCTTAAGTCAAACACTATATGATTACAGCAAACAACAAGGCAAGCCCTGTAAAACTTACGCCGTCATTTACTACATTTCTATACAATTCGAAGATTTTGTATAAGTTCACACAAATCGAGGGAGGGGTCCCACGAATGACCCTGGCCCTTTGCCAGTTTCTCTAATTCCTTCACTGCATTTCGAAATAAAGTCCCCGGCATTTCCTGAGATTTCTTTTCTTCCGTTTTCGTCTGGTATCTAGCCTGTGGTAAAGCCATCACTATTTCGTTCACTTCTCCTTCAATCCCGATGTTGTACAGCTCCGGGAATACGCTGTGAAGATCGCCCAGGACTTGATCTCTGAGAGTCGTGTTACGACAAACCAAGTTGAGGATGAACACGCCTGAAATAAAACCAATAAAAACTTGGATACATTCTCTTTATTCAACGAATATTTTATAAGTGGTAACATTTTAAAACACTGCGGACAAAATAACCAGGCTTCTACATTGCAATGTCCAACACCCTCTTTTCAGGTTGAGCTGGACTAGCAGGCAAAACATGACCCTATTTCAAAACAAAATAATATCTATACCGTTTATGTCTATTCGTGGGAGCACTGGTGCTGGCAACCTCAAAACATCTGTTTTCCTAGCTTATTCTGTATCATTAGAGACCAAAACGGTTCGTGAGCCATACTCTGGCGCTGCACACACCTACATAGAATCTACTACATAGACAGTCACTGGATATGAGCAAGAATGTGCTCCTAGTAGTTCTCTTCTAAATGGCTATTAGCTTACAACCTCCGAGTAGAGAAGACGTGCGAAAAAAGGCAAAGATTACGCTTCTTTTGAAAGAAAAATTCCGTTTGCTAAGTTATGTAGTATAACAACTAACTTAGTCGTACATTTGTCAATTTTCCACAAAATCAAGTCGTACATGATGAGCTCAGTCAGTGAGTCAGTCACTTAACACCGAGTTGACTATGAGTAAATGGGTTAATGAATAGAGTACAGTATCTCGTACCCATATCTTCACAAGTGGTATCCGGGTACAGGATTAATGAGCTCATGTACGACCCTAACCTGCGATCAGGCTCTATTTTCGTTTCGCTCGGTGAAACATTCAGGCGGGCGAGCGACAAACAAGAGAATACGAGAGCGATGCTAAAATTCGGCTTAATCGCAGGTTATACGACCCACTGCTGTAGTTACTCCACTTCACCAAAACCGCAAGATAAAAAGATAAAAGACGCATTTATCTCAATCAGAAACTCCTAAGGAGTTTTCAAGTCTCAATCTAAAGTAAAATATTCACAAATACCAATGAGAAGATGAACTATTCACAACTCTGGAAATTGTTTTGTACTGGCATTTGTGGTGGACTATTTCGCGGAACGATTGTTAAGGAGAAGGAAGTACTCCGGAAATTTTTTTTGTGTGTGTTTTTGCCCTTGCCCTGACCTGACGGAGTTAGAAGAGAGTGAACTTGAACGAGAAATGTTTTGTCGACAAACGCTTGAGGAGGGCAGCTCATTCCCACACTGGCATCCTTAGAATCCACGTCAAATATAATCACATCATATGTTGAATGGCTTTCTGAAAAAAACAAAACAAAACGGGAAACCAAAAACACACTTGTACCGGCACAAAAACCATAAGTTTAGAATTTCATTGATTCAAAGATAAGGGGAAATCCGGTTTGCTTGTGTTGCTCAAACAGTCTAGAAATATTCATTTCGACGTTTGAAACGGGCCTAACTTGCATCTCAATGTTCGCACGTTGGGCTCGCCAAGCATTCTGTTTCCTCGGAGGCTATTCCAGGCTCTCAGATAGTAGGGACAGCACAAAAAATAGAAAGGGAACGCGAAAATAAGACGCGCGGGATGGGAAAAGGGGGCGGAGTCTCTTCCCAGCCCCCCACGCGTTTGTCGCACACGTTTTCTCAATTCGCGCTCCCCCCCCCCCCTGTCTCGGAGCCTGGAACAGGCTAGTTTCCTCGCTATGAACGTGGAGAGAACAGATGACGAGACAAAAGAACGTTTGTGTGGAGCGATGAAAAAGTTTTAACTTGAAAGTTGCTAAATTTGGTAATAACTAAAAGCAAACCTTTTGATTGGATGAACTTCAAACCATCTTCAATAACGACCTTCATCCGCTCATCCTCTTTGAATTCAAACCAACTTTTGGCAATTTCGGAGATACACGGATCCAGTTCCACAACTTCTAAGGAAAGCTTTAAAAAAATAAAAGACAGAAAGGATAACAGTTACTTCGCAAGAAAGATAGATAACATGATGCGCTGATTGCGCTGTATTCGCTGCAAACAAGCGACTATTAGTATAGATTACTTTTTTCCCCTGAAGAGAGAGAAGCCAGTCCATCGCAAGTTAACCGCGGTATTTTTGCTACCAAGACTACCAAACAGATTAAAGATACCCATACAACTGGTTGGAGAGAGACAACGAAGCTACGTGAATCCAACATCTACCTTCATATCTTCAGTCTGAAGCCGACCACCAACAACAAAACTATCTTTCAAAACCTCAATAATGTCAGATACAAGATAACAGACAGACACACCACAATCACTCTTCAGATGATCGCGTCATGTCTCCTACATCTGGTCATACTAGAATTAGCCAAGGACTCTAAAGAACCCTGTCGGGGCCCGTCTGAAAACATTCATTTATGGACTGGAGGGGTGGGGGGCGGGGGTGAAGTAAAATCACAAATGGACTGCTAGCGGCTGCCAATTGCGCCTTAACAGGCTGGCACCTGGACTAAACCCTCAGTTACTGCAAACGCACTGGGCCCAAGCTAAACTAGGAAACATTGTTGCAAAAACATTGCTTCCTCTAACGTTTCCAGGGTGGCGAAACTAGCAGGAAGTATAAAAAATATTTTGCTGTTCATGTGGCTAAAACTAGAGAAAACTTTTCGCCAGTGGACATTACGTCGCAAGCAAACTGCATCGCATGCGCAGAGTTAGGAAACACCTTTCAGGAGCAGCACTAGGAACTAGTAGACATGTTTTCTCCGTGGCTAAACTGGGAAACATTTGTTTCGGAAGCAAGAATGTTTTGGACCTTGCTCAAAAACATTTTCTTGCGTCCGGGAAGCAAGATTTGCGTCCGCCAACATATGTTTCTCTCGCGGCTAAACTGGAAAACATTTGTGCCCGCAATAATGTTCCCTAGTTTAGCCAGGCCCTTTTGGCCAATTTAGAAGGCGATGTTACACGCGACGATTTGTAAAGACGATTTTTAATGTATGTTTCACGGGACGATTTTTAGCGCAACGGAAGCAAAATTGGGTTCTGGGATGGTGTTGCGCAAAAAATTGAAGACAGACATGTTACACGAACAACTTGAGCAAAATTCGTGATTTGGCCTTGCAAGTTTTTGAGGCTGGTTCAAAACCTTGCAACGCAAACATTGCACAGAAAATCGTCTGCGAACCCACGTTACACGGCATCAACTTTTAGCGCAACATTGTTGCGCTAAAAGTTGATGCCGTGTAACGTCGTTGCGAATCGTCCATTTAAGCTTACGACTGTCGCACGCGACTTTTGTAGCGCGTGCTGCAAAGATCGTAAACAACTCTCGTCATTAACAGTAGCGACCTTTAGATCCTTACATCTACCCGTAAGTACATGGTTATAACAAGCCTAACGCCCCGTTCAGACTTAGTGCGTGAGAAAGTAAACCGTATTCAGACACCGTGGAACTGATTATCTTGCCGTAAGCACCCACAAGTGCAACTGTTTACCACCCTGTGTATTTTGCCTCGCTGTTAACTAGAAGCCTGGAAGTAGTTATAGAGTTGGCGGTTCTAGACCACTTTCTTTGAAAGTGTTCTAAAACCAAGCCAACTCTATAACTACTACTCCATTAGATGGAAATAATTTTTTTGGTAAACTATATGCTGGTTCCATTTTATGGGGAACTATATGTATTTTATTACATGGGCTGAATTGATTGGATTTGGATACTATATGTTGTATCTCATGATGCATCCAACGCATTATTCAATCACGTGATTCCACACCACAGGAAGTCTTTCTCGGAAAAGCAGGAAGTTTTTCTCAGAAACAAGTCTGGACATGTCTGGTGAAAACAGGAAGTTTATGATGAAATGGGACTTTCCCGATGAGTCATCAGATTGTCATGTAATATCAGATGAACTTGTATTTGAAGTAAAGTTTGTCAGTAAAGTTTGTCAGTAAAGTTTGTCAGTAAAGTTTGTAGTGAACAGAAAAGCAGACTGTGTTTGCGGAACTTGTATTTACATAAAAATAATATCTCATTTGTTGTTTATTGATTGATTTTATAGTGGCCATATGCCAAACTTTCTATTCCATTATTTGATATATATCTTTTGTCATCAAAGCAGCTTAGTGATACTTTATTGAGATCATAACTGCAAAGCTTATGATTTATACTTCTGATTGTTTTCATTTGGTGATGTATTTGTTTATTTTCTAATAATACATTTTTATAATCTTCATGTTTGATATTATTTTTTATGATATTTTTTTGATTCCCTTGGCTGTTTTTCCTACTTTTTGGTTGTCTTTTATGTAACTATACATTTTTGATCGTAAACCGATGAATTCTGTTATTGGTATTCCAGCTGCTTCATCCTTGAATTTTCCAATTACTTTTTTATTTGTTTTGTTGAAATATTTAGAGTTTTCTGAATAATCACTGTTGTCAAATAGATCTTTATCATTCCAAAAGTCTTGGTAAACATCTTCTGCCTCAATTTCATATGTTAGACTATCCGTATCGGTAAATAGCAGCTTTGCTTTTTCTTCATACTTGTTTTTGATATAATTGTAATGGAAATTATACATTAATGTTTTGCTCAGATCAAGGATACACATTCCTACATATGCAGGCCTATTCAAAGTGAGTGTTTCCTTTATTTTATGCACTGCTACCAAATTTTCGTTAAAAATCTTACTGCTTACATAAGTTGGTTTACTTACCATTTTCAATAATTTCTTTTCATCAGTAATAAGTCTAACATCAACACGCTTTCTTATGTTTTCCATTGTTTTACCAAACACTGAGTTATTCATTAGTTTGAAGAAATCTTTTTCGAATGAATTTTTTGCTTGAGTACGTTTTTGTGTATTGAAGTCAATATATTGTTTGAGCCAAGGAGATTGGTTGAATTCTAAAACTCTGTGAACTTTCTTTAATTTTAGCCCAAGATCAAGATACAGTTGCAGGTTTCTGTAATGCAGAACATATTTTTCTTTGTTGCATAATGTTGGGATTAGTTTATGTACTAATCCTGTTGATATATTGAACTTTTTCTGTATGTTCTTACAATATTCAGATAACATGCTTCCAGACACTTTAACCTTTTCCGCTCCAAGAGGGTAGTCATTATGCAAATTATGCAACTCTTTGGGATATTCTAAATCAACTTCTAGTAACAATCCTTTATTGCTGTCTTCATTATACTGAGCTAAATTAATTTTATTAATCTGCTTTTCAGTCAACCATTTGAAACTACCTGTAGGAAGATATTGACTCATAGCCCAACCGTATAAATTATTAGCATCAAGATACATGATATACTTTGAGGGCGCCTTCTCATCGTATTCTCTCATGTACTTATTATTCGCTTTTCCATATCGGTTAGCAATATAAGATATACCACCACGCATGCCTTTCTCAATGAATTGAAACATATCTATGTCAGTCATTAGTTCTAATTGAATATTAGTCATTTTTAGCATAGCATCCCAACTCAAACCAGGACTAGTGAAATAGTGGCAGGGATCAAGTTTGTAATACTGAAGACATGTTTTGCGGAAGTTTTCAAATACATCGGCTAATAAAAGGATATCAGATTTAAGATATAAATCATGGTACTCACCCATTGTTTTTAATTTAAATGTATTCCACACGTTCTCAGCATGGCAATAATCTTCATCTGAAATATGCTCATTATTCAATATGCTGTAAAATTCTTCTTTAGTGGGTAATTCTGTTTTATTGAATTTCTCAAAACTGTCCATGTAATCATATGGATAGATACCCTTTCGAGTCATGAGATTTAATTTTTCTTTTTGGAATCTTTTGCTTGTATACTTTAAAGCTTCTTCTGGCAAGTTGTTGACTAATTTATCCAAACTTGAACTCATAAACTGGAAACTGTCGATAAATGTTAGATGATTGCCAAGCATAAAAGCCATATACTTCTCCATGTTATTTGGGATAGCATTGATATTCATTTGTTTTTCCTCTCCTTTATTATTTTTGTATGTATGGTTTTTAACTATTTTACCTATTTCTAGCATAATAAAATGGGAATCATATCCTCTCAAATTATGGAATATGACTGGAATTTTTATTTCTTTTGGGTTTATTCTAAGTTTCAGATTGCATTCTTGGTGCGCAGAGCCCCTGTATTTACCTGTAATATGGCAATGATCTCTCACTCGAATGTCTTTTTCAGTATATTTTTTATCACAGATGTGGCATGTTGTTGCTTTTTTGAATTCCTGTTCATTCTCTTCAGTCATTCTCAATGGTTTATTGAAATATTTTTTCATTACTCTTTTGCAGTATTTCACTTCTTCTAAAATATTTTCCATGAATTTGTATACAGCCTTTTCACCTCTTTATAGTTGTATTGGTTTGGTATATTTGTCATCATAACAGCAGACAACCTTGTATCCATATCCACAGTCGGTATGCCTTTGGTAAGCTTCTGTGTATGATTTATTACCGTCTTGTTGACATCCATGAATTTTCTCTGTTATAGCCTCGAAATCAGCATAGATAACAAATGGTACAGGTTGCTGTTTATGGAAGTTGTTAAATTTTAGTATGTTATTGTCTTTGTTGGGCATTTTAATTGCTTGTTCGCCATTCACTTGTATGCAAATATCTTTGTGATTGCTTAATACTCTTTCAGAACTGAAACATTGCAGACACCACATACAAAAGTGTTTTCTATGTTCATGTTTTGTTTGGTTATACATGAATCTGTTGAAATCCTTTATTAGAACATAATGCTTGTTTTCTTCTTCAGTTATCAGAAGTAGTTCCATATGATCTTCATACTTTTCTTTGGAAACATAGATTGGATACGGCTGTTTGTTTTCATATCCGAATACATTTATATTGATACTGTTTTGCTTCTCAATTTTGTTGTAATGTTTAACACCGACTGGAAATTCAACACCTGAGTAATCTAACTTTCCAACGTATTGTTTGTCAATCTTTTTTATTCTTTGAGGATACTTGTCTTGCGGACTCATATGTCTAATGTGAGACCATCGAAAGCATTCATTATCCTTATTTTTCATGTTTATTAAGCCCTTCTTTGAATTTCTCAGTTCATAAGGCAGTTGGATATATGAGGATCCTTTCATAGGTTCGTATTTGGCAATGTTCAGGTAATGACTATCAACAGATTGTACTATCCATCCTGATCCTTCTGATATCCATTGAGCTATCTTGTTTAAGATATTTTGTTTAGACATTTGTAATGCTTCATTGATTTCCATTTGGTTGATTATTGTTTGACTTGTACTATTGAAATATGCTGACTTTTCGACTATTACATCAGCTGATATTTTTTCGAAAGTGACTTTCAATGTTTCAACGTATTTCAAGCCTTTCATTTCATTCAACAAAGTTGTTAATTGACGTTCTACACCTTTCCGTGTATTTTGCATTTGAACAAGCGGATCTCTGTTGTTTCTTATGTTAATTTCATAAGATTTGGCAAAACCTTTTAAAGCTTTGTCGGTTTGTTTTATTATGGTTCTTGGTGTTGGAACCGGTTTCCTAGTTCTTGATGCTTGGATTGTTTTGTAATTATCCCTGAACTGTTCTGGTGGAAGAATTATGTTTTCTTCATACCGCTTGACCATTTCTTTTACACTTCTACGAGGTGTAGGTATTGGTCTCCTTCTTTTGACGTTTTCCTGCACATTGCTCTCGACGTCTTTAGATTGCTTTAGAAGCAATTTGATTAGTTCCGATTTGCTGAGTTTCTTCAAACTAGCTTTATCCATATTTATACTATTATATTTTTCTGATTTCATTATCTACACTATTACTACAGGTTTTATCTTTAAGCTATTATGATATGTGATATGTTTTAAAGATATAATATGTACTATATATATATGAGTAAAATTGAAATTGAAAACTGCGTTTATTGTTGCCATCCAATGTATGACTTGTATGCTGCTAACAAGGCTGGAGAGGTTATGAATATAGTGAAAAAAGATCCTAAAAAAGGTCATAATGATCATAATGGATACATGAGGTGTACTGTAAGAAAACATGGTCAGAATGGTCAGAGAAGTGTATTTGTTCATCGTTTTGTTTGGGAGTGTTTTAATGGACTTATCCCAGAAGGAAAAGTGATCGACCATATCAATAATATAAAAGATGACAATCGCTTATGTAATTTACAAATAATGACACAACAAGAAAATTGCAAGAAATCGGCACAAGAACGTGATTATACATTTGTTGCTAAAAATCACCAAAATAAAAAGTGTGTGAAAGCTACTAATACCAATACCAATGAAGTTTCATACTATAATAGTTTATACGCCGTACAACAACATCATGGTATTAATGCTGGTATTGTGAAAATGGTTTGTGAAAACTTGAATCGCTGTAAAACTGGAGTTTCAAAGAAAGATAATCATCACTATAAATTTCAGTATGTCAAAAAGGAAGATATGCCAGAAAACTACAAGAAATCAGCTAATATTCGTCCGCAGAGAGTGTCTGATGAAGATAAAAAGAAGCATCATAAAGAATCAATGAAAAAATGGTATAACAAAGAATATAAATGCCCAAGATGTGACAAGGTGATGAAAAACAACAACAGACAATGTCATAATAAAAAATGTAAATAGCCAGAAACAATTATATATTTGGCTACATAATAGTAAATAAACAGTATATACTGTATCGATCGATATGATATATATTATTTTTCTCTTCATAAGTGTTTGTGTATGTAATTCGAATGATTCTTTAATGTTTCTGTTGACTTGAATTTTCTGGAACAATGTTTGCATTTGATTCTTACACCCTGGAAATAAAGTATGATTTCTTTAATGATTTCATCATAATCGTTGCTGACTAATATTTTGTAATTGTTGTTTTCGTACTCTTGTAGCATCATCTCCTGTTCTTCTGAAAGCTTTCCATAACCAGTTGGTGTTTTAAATTCGATTGCAAAACCTGAGTACTTCAAATGCATATTTCCAATGAATAGATCACAAGCTCCCTTCTGATAACCCATGTTGTATGATTTTATTCTCATGTTACCATTAATTTGGTTTTCACCTAATGTTGGGATTAGGATTGCTTTAGGATAATTGTTTCTAATAAAGTTGACTACCTTTTTATGTAAATCATACTCTGTGTTGATATTGAATGTCAGCATTTTGTATGGCCTGTTGTTGAATTCATACTTACCGGTTTTTCTGATTGATGGTAAAACCTCTTTTGTTACCCAACGTTTGAATTCTTTCACTTTATCCATTTTTGATCTCAATATTAGGCTGTACAATCCGGATTCATTTATATAAATCGTGTTTCCAGCGTTCCATGTTAGGGGGGACGAATCGTCCCCCCTGGATTTGAGCCTCTTAAGTGAACATTTATCTTCTTCATCAACATGTTTGAAAATCGCTTTCTTTGTATCTTCATATCCCAAAATGCTAGCAACTGTTTTAGCACGGAACCATATGTCATCATCCTTTTTGATAATATTCAGTTTTTTTCCTTCATAAGTGAACATATCCATATATATTAATTCTATATATTATTTTCTGTTTAAATAAGATAGCCAGAAACAATTATATTTTTGGCTACCAAAAGCAAAAGACAGTATATACTGTAAGTCTACCTTATATATATTAGATAATATCTCTTTAAAACACTTTCATACATCCTTTAAATCCCTAAATGGTATCCAACTGTTAAATTCATCACTATACCCCTTCCACTTTACTAAAGCTTGTTTCTTTTTATAATCTCTCCGAATGACTTTATCAATACGGAAAACATCCTGCTTAGCTTTTAATAATTCAGGTTCATAAAAACTCCCTTGAATGTCTTCACCTCTGAGATCCTTTAGTTTGTAAGTTATTGGATTCGTATATTGGATTTTATCAATTGTAAACAGTTCTTCTGTCCAGTTTGGTGTATAGCCCTTATCAAACACATTCCGTTTATACTTACTTATTCTAACCTTATCACCTATTTTGAATTTCGGTTTTTGTTTTAATGTTTCCATATCACCGTATAGATTAAAGTAAACAGTTCCTTCATTCTTCTTTTTGCTTGCTTCTGTCGGCGTCATCTTTATGCTTGAATGTTTTGTATTATTGTATTCTTTCACTAGTTTGGGTAGCATGTCTAAATACTGTGTATTACCTTGAACAGTAAACTGCTTCCACATCTTGGTTTTAATTGTTCTGTTCCATCTTTCACAAACTGACGACTTTTCCTCATTCTCAGTTGAGTACAAGGTTATTTTATTCTTATCAAGTAGTTCCTTAACATGTTTGTTGTAATACTCCTTGCCTTTGTCTGTCCAAAGATATTGTGGTTTTCTGCCTTCTTTAAGGATTGTTTTAAAAGCATTCATAACGGTTTCACCCTTTTTATCTTTTAATGGGACGATCCAACCGTATTTAGAGAATATATCTAAAACCATAAGAAGATATCTGTAGCCAGCGTTCCATCGACTGAACTTTTGCATCTCAACAATATCAGAGCACCATATTTCGTCAATATGGTTTACAATAACATGCCGCCGGGTGAAGTTACGCTTTATCGGTTTATGAAGCTCATCAGCTAATTTTTCTTGCCAGTTTTCTTCACTCGACGGCCTTTCACGTTTTTTGTCTTCCTTTGTTTTACACCTAGACCTAGTTTCTGCTTCGTGTTGATTAGAAATCGTGCTGTTTGTCCCCATTTTGGCATCTGTCCATAAGGAATTTCATCTAATGACTTGACCATTTTTCTGTCACATTCACCTTTGTTTTTCCCCATATCATAACAAATATCATGATGAGCTGATATTCTATCAACTTCATTGTAAGGTTGTACGTGCCACTTGGTGACCTCTCCAGTGTTTTTATCATACTCTAACTGTTTATCGAGAGGGTTATATGCCCCCATGTATTTATACTTTCCAGGAGTCCATCCAGCTTTTGGTTTCGGTAATTTCCCAATTAGTTTATGTATATCAACACCAGCGCCATCCAAATCCTTTCTGTCGGTTTTATACTTTCTATTTGGTCTGATTTTGGTTGATAATTGATCAAGAGCTTGACTTCCGACATTTTGAATCATTGGATTCAACTTATCCAGAGCATAATCGATAGCCTTTTTCTGCAGTTTTGGGTTTCTCAAGGCTTCTGATCCATAATATCTTCCCATTTCAACTGCCTTTTTTCCAAGCCAAGGAATACCGTGGTGAATCAATAAATCAGTACCAGTCGATGCTACTGTATCTAGTAAGCCCGCCCCTTTCGACGGGCGACCCCGTTTCCCGCCTGTTTAACGAATTTCGTCTTTGTAATACCACATTCAGCACAAGTACACTTCATCATTGATCTCCCATTTTTGGCTTTTACAACTCTTTCAGAACCAGGAACGCATTCTGTCTGTTTCTTCTGTTTCACGCAATATGATTTCATATATAATATGATTAGATTAGATTAAGGTTCAATATATACGTTTTCATATTTACCAGTTTTGGGATTTTTCACCAAACGCATGACAGTACCCTTCTTTGGTTTAGTCCAGAATTTCTTGCTTGTGATACCTGTTGGTGCTGTGAAAGCACCTTTCAAGATATCACCAGACCAATATCGGTCAAATACATGGTTGGTTGATGGAATTACTTTGCGAGTTATTTGTTCGGCTATTTTGGCTGCCTCAAAAGCTTTACCTAATGGATTTTCACCTCCCTTTTGGCTTTTGATGAATTTGGTTTTTGTAATACCACATTCAGCACAAATACATTTCATCATAAGTCTGTTATTTTTGGCTCTCACATATCTTTCACTTCCTGGAACACATTCTGTAACCTTTTTTTGTTTTACACAATATGATCTCATATATGTATGAGTTAGATATTTTTGAAATACTGTTCTAAGAATTTCTCATTCTTCGTCGTATCATATATGTCGAAAACTTCCAACAGATCAAAATATGATTTACCCTTATTCATCTCATTCCAAAAATATAAACAGAAGTAACCGCATGTTGTCGTCAGTAAATTTTGTATTTGATTGTTCTGATGAAGCAATGTTAAATTCTTTTTTCTCGCATGATTGACCATTTCTTGGAAGGGAGGCAAACCAAAACTATCAAAGTAATTGATGACTTTGTCCTTAACATAAGTAGCCACCCAATGACTCCCAGACATATAACTCGGTTCAAGATTGTAAATGAATAGAGCCTGTCTATGATTGTGAGGAACATTTTCATCTCTTGACAATACATCATTAATTGGGATATTCAGATATTTACACCATTTTATTAAATCATAATTGCTTAATGGGACATTCTTATGGAATTTTGGTTTTACAACAAAATGTTTAACAGTGGGACGTTTTTGAAGGGTGAGTTCTTGCCTAATAGTAGACCGTCGCCCTTTTTCTGAGCTTTTTTTTTGGAGCTTTTTTTTAAAATTCCCATACCTAATGTTTGATCAGGCCAATTTCCATAAAAAGGTGGAGTTCTATACATCGGGACTAATAAACCACCATCTTGATTGTTCGCAGTAGTTGGTATAGATCTGGGTGGTCTTTGTTTAGGCTGTCCCATCTGAGGGGCACCTAAACCAGTAATCTTCTTTATTGCCTCAATAGCTAAAGGAACTCCAATTGATGCGAGAAGAGTACCTAAGAACCCACCTGTTTGTACTTTCGTCGGTTTTACATGAACACCAGAGCCTGTTTGTAGAGCATTTAATATATCTTGTTTTTGTTTTGTGGTCAAAAGATGTTTATATGCTATCAACTGGTTGATTTTATTTTGTGGTATGAGAAACCCACCAGTTTGAATTCCTTTTCCGGATATCTTCTTAACAATCTGAGATGCTCCTTCACTAGCTGCTCCAGCTAAAGCTGACAATCCAAGAGTCTTAGCAATAGTGGGAACAAAAGTTCGTCCCAGATTCAAAACTGTAGAGAGGAGTGATCCACCAACTTGCTTTCGAATGTTTGTTTTTGCTAGTTTGATGTCCATTCCCTTTTTCAATTTTCTATTTTTATCCAATCGCTTAACTATATTCTGAGGTACGTATAAAGTGTCATTCCCAGATAATGAATCCTTTGTCAGTCTCAAAACGATAGTTTCTCTTTTATGATACGCGTTACTAAGATTCTTTTTCTGGTTTGGTGATAAACTAACTTTGATTTCGTATAGTTGTGTCATATTATATATGTTAGATAAATTCTGTTTTAAAAAACATATTCATTTAAATTTTCATCGATGTAAAACTTATTTATTTAAACTATCATCAATTCGTTTCCAACTGTCTTAACAACAACCTCACTCTCGTAAAATACGATACTATGGGCTCGGACGTTAGCAGCAGGGGCAACATTCAAACGATAATGGAGAATCAACTGTTTAGGATCTCTTGTCACTACCTCTTTTTGATATGTCAAATCGAAATATATTAATCCGTACAAACTACTAAAATTAGATACATTAAGTTGTGTCCCAGAATTGTAATCGTTTTTACGAAATGCATAACTCATGAGATCATTGAATATCCTGATTTTAGAATCTGCATCGTATTCTAGTTCGGGATAGAACGTGTTGTTTCCATATTCTAAACGACAACTCGAGAGAGAGCTATTAGCGTCAGCAGCATTCAACTTGAAAGTGTCAAACAAATACGGACTTCTCTCGGATTCATCATCATTCGGTGCATCTGTCCGCTGGAGATATATAAAAACATGTTTAACGTCGTCGATAGCTGGACTGATTTGAAACATATTCTGAATAGCTCTGGTATTTGCTGACTGATTGTAGAGATCTCGCATATATGTCCAGGTTGTTGGCTTGAGAAACTCTGAAACGAAATTACTATACATGCTGTCTTTTGGAATTAATCTTGGGAGCCAAAGATACAATCTCTTTACTACAACACGACCAGCGTCTGTGCCGTTTGCCATGTGAATCATTTCACTGTCTTCGTTAAGTGTAAGTTCAAATGCGAGCTGCATTGGGGGCAACATTTTTTTTTCTAATTCTTGGAAAAAACTGTATCGGTTCAACGGTATCATCTCGTTATTCGATTTAGCTCCTCCGCCGCCGTTATTCTGATTAGCCTGGGTTAAAATGCGACGGGCTTCGAAACCTGTGTTTGTATCTGCTGTAGTTCTGTCAGTATCAAGATACCAGAACGAATTCTTTCCAACGGATCTACTAAAATCATCACTATATTCGAGTAAATTTTTAACATTCGTAATTCTATGTAAATTATCACTCTCGTATACTATTTTACCAGACGATTTAATAACCATATGTTTGATCAAACTAGAAGATCCGTTTATCATGGTGATGCGATCTGCTTGAGCATATCCAGTACCATCTGCCCTTTTTTGAAGCTCTTTAGTTACTTCGAAATACCCATTAAAAAAATCGAACATAGTCGACCTATCGTTGATTGTGAATCTGTAACCCGTCTTTTTCTGTGATTGATTGTTAGCAGGTTGCTCAATGACATTGTCTAAATGGAAATGAACGTATTCATATCTTTGTAAATTATCACTTGTTCTGAAACTCATTATATATTGATAGTTTAGATAAAATTCACTTTTTATATAAACCATTTCCCACTTGCTAGTCTATTTATAATTGGATAAAATTCACTTTTTAATAACATTTTATCGTCTTAATCCAGTACCAGATATAAGTCTATTCAGAATTGTGTTGTAATCTTCTTCTTGTTTTGGTTTAGTAGGTTTGGTTGGTTTCATGGTTTTATTCATTGATTGTTTAGTTGAACCGTGTAATTTTCTCATAATAAGCTCTCCGCTTTTTTCAGCTGCTTTTTTTCCCAGTTTGTCTCCAGCATGGGAAATACCAGATTGAAGCGCTTTTTTCGCTAAAGGTTTTAAAACCATTTCTGGAACTTTACTTAACACCCTTCCAACCGGTTTGAAAATGTTATCAACAATGATCCCAGATCCTTTATGTTTATAAACAAATCGTCCAAGTTTTGGATGATAAATTCGCTTGTATTCATATGATGCCATCTATAACTATTAGTTAGATTAATCTCTCTTCTCTCTTAAAATCAAACTGAATGAAGTGTCACTATGATTAAGATCTATAATTCTTCGTTTACCGTCGGTGATATAAATCCGAATTTTATTAATCGTATTTTTATTGACAGGATTGAACTGTACTCGTCGAGGCTCTTGTGTGAAACTATAACTCGGTGTTAAAGTACTGGTTGAAAAACTATATATAATATCTGTTTCTTCACCATCGACAAGACTGTCACTTATCAAATCACAATGAACATTCAATATTTCTCTGTCTTGTGAGAGATTAGGAATGTAATCTCCAACATTTACACTACTTGTTAGAATCTTTTTATTGAAACCAATAAGATCATTAAAATTACTTTGAGTAAGATCTAATCTGTAATTTGAGGCTAGTGTTATTATTGTCCTGAATACAGTATCGTTAAACTCCAGAGTGATTGGATATTGAGGGTTTGATGAGGTTCCTGTTTTTGTTTTTTCTTTGATTAAATTGTCAAAATCAATGTAATTCCATACTCCAGGGTTGAATATAAGTTCCGTCCAATTAGCACCACTATCTGTTGAATATCTTATTTTCTGATTATTGAGTTCTTTTGTTACATTAAACCAAGTGAATGACATCGAAATGATTCGGTCTAGGCCGATTTCATATTGTCTGTTTGAATCTAGTATTATCGGATTACGGTATTTGATTGTGAAATCCGATGGTTTATTACCATTTTGGTTTTTTACTGTATGGGATGATAATACAAGTTGTCTATTCATATATATGATTAGTTTAGACTAAAATAGTTTTTGTATATTTTGTTGTATTGTGGCTTATTGAGTATTGAATTTCTCAACAAGATGTCGAGAAGTGCAACACCTGTGTTTCTTAGCTCTATGCTATTATTACCGGCAACCTTTGATCCTATAATCAGTTCAAGTTTTTTCATCATTTCTGTTGGATTATTGAAAAACATTACCTGTCCACCTCTTTTTGTTTTTTTCTTCAAACCAGACCCTTTAATAGATTTGAGTTTTTGGAGTTTTTGTTGATGGTAATTCATATAATCAGTCAGAACCTTTCTTGTATCTTGAATAATTTTTCTTTGATATTGAGCCTCAGCTTCAGTGATTGAGCCACTATTTAATTTTTTAGTAATATTCATCGAATATCCAGAAAGTTGTTGTCGTTTCTCTTTAGCCTTTTTAAGGGTTTTGGTAAGATAAGATTTCCTCTTTTTGTCATTCATATCTTCTTGTTGAAGTTGTAATTCAATATCATCATAATTCGGTATTTGAAGTTGATCTAAAGCTTGATTTATTCTATCCTCTTCAAGAATTTCGTAATCTGGTACTTCTTCTTCGTATTCTGGAGGAAGATCTTCAGGTTCATACATGTATTCTGGATCTATATACATTTGTTTTTTACCTGATGCTAAATCCTCAAGGACATCTTCATAAGATGGAGGTTTTGGAACTATCTGTTTCTCGTTTTCAGGTAAAACAGGTTGATCAAACAAATCGTCCAATCCATAATCAGGCACTTCATCATCAATAGCTATTCCATAATCTGGAACAGGTCGCTTTTTCTTTACCAATCTTCTCAACGGTGCTTTTGGGGCTGTAAGTTCCTTTAACTCAGATGTTATAGGTTTGAAAAGTTTCTCTGCCTCGACTTCACCCATTTGATCAGATATCTTTTTTTGTTTTATTGTATCTCTTACTGTGTTAATCTTTTTACCAAGCTCGGATCGTTTCTCAGCCATTTCTTTCCATTTGAGTAAACTCATTATATCATTTGTTTACATAAAATTTCGTATTTTGTTCGGAAAAATTAGGGTTATCATATATAAAAACGCTCGCATAGCGTGTCGCATAGCGTGTCGCATAGCGTGTCGCATAGCGTGTGAAATTGTATAACATAATATCATATGAAGATTCAAAATTACGACATCCAAGATGATGACAATGACGATTTTGTTCAATTAAAGAGTTTCATGCCAAACCGATGTTTTAGGATGCTTATTTGTGCTCCCTCTGGTGGTGGTAAAACAAATCTTCTGCTGGATATGATATATAGGCTTCTCTATTTTGATAAGATATACCTTTATGCTCGAAATCTCTCCCAAAGCAAATATAAGCATCTGTTGAAATCTCTTGAACCAATATCAAAAGAGGTCGGTTATGACGTGATAGAAGCAAGTAACGATGAAATCATCCCTCTGACAGATTTGTCTGATGAAAACCAAAAATTAATCATATTTGATGACTATTTGAATACAGGTAAGAAAAATGACGAACGGATACGAGACTACTTCACCAATTCAAGAAATAAAAATTGTTGTTGTATATATTTGAGTCAAAGCTATTACGGAACCGATAAAACAATAAGACTGAATAGTTCACATTTTTGTGTTTTTGATTTTCCTTCTATAAACGAGCAATCGATGATTTGCCGAGAATTGGGTGTTAACAAAGAGGATTACCAAAAGGCCACTAAGGATCCATATAGTTTTCTGTATGTTGATAAGGTCAAAAAAAAGGTAGCCCGAAATTTCAATGAAAGAATATAAACCATTAATATATGAGTTATACTAACGGTATACTTAATCATGATGATTCTCAAGTACTAGGCAAGATAGGTACAAGAGGTTTACCTGGTATTGGATTCAAATTAGATTCTGACAATAATTATGATATGCAGAATAAAAAATTAGTGAATGTAAAACAAGGAACCAATAACAATGATGTGGTTACAAAAAGTCAGTTAGATAGTGAAATAGCTAAGATTCCAAGTGTGGATACATCTAAATTCATGCTAAAAGCAGGTGATACGATGACAGGGTCACTCATTGTCCCAAAAGACAATTATCCAGTTCATGGTAATCTCAACAAGGTTATCAGTTATGAATCGCAAAGAGAGATATTCTTGTCAAAGAAGGAAGGAGGTCGAATGGAGCAACATATTGACATGGGTGGTTTAAACATCGTAAATCTGAAATCACCAACTGCTTCTAATCACGCTAGTAATAAGGGGTATGTTGATAGTGAGATAAGAAAGATTCCAATAACTGATTCATCAAAATTCATCAAAAAAGATGGTTCAGTATTAATGGAAGCCAATCTTGATATGAACAATCAATTCATAACAAATATCAAGGATCCAGTCAATGCAGACCATGGAGTAAATAAGAAGTATGTTGACAATCAATTGGGTACAAAAGCAGACCTTTCAAAAACAACAACACAAACATTTCAGGGAAGAATACAAGTACCAGATTTTGATCCATCCTCTCATTCAGAATCAGATATTGTCAATCTCAAAGATATTAACAACACCTTTTTGAATAAAAACAAAGGAGGTGTCCTGAAAAATCCTATCACATTCCTATCTTCATTACTAAATAATCAGAAACAGATTAACAACCTCGGCACACCTCGATACAATAGCAGTGCTGCTAATAAGAGCTACGTTGACGAAACATTGGCACAATCTCAAATCGATTCCAGCAACAAAAAGAATGCATTTAAGTACCTCTTTGATGTAGATGAGAGCTCCAGTGAGAATAATATAGTGGTTATTGGCATCTCTGATTTCTCACAAAGCCCTCACAAGAATAAACAAGCTTACAAAGTCGGACTTCTAAAAAATCCTGGGAGCAATGATTATCAATCGAAAATCGGATTCAATCTATATCCTCTCAGTCTCGGCAAATTCACATCGGTCTTGGAATATTTTCCGATAGGGTCACATACCAACATCCAACTATCCGCTCAGGCTACCACAGCTAATATTCACAAAACAATCCAAAAGAGCTTCTCAGATCATGTAAGGCTTCTCATACAATTCAACAATAGTAGCAGGGAATCCCTTGATTACATCTATTTCAACCTACACGGAAGCTCAACATTTTCCTCACCACGGGCTTTTCTCATCATTTATGGAGTCAAAAATTGGCAAGACACTGTCAATCCAGAAGTGTACGACTATGATCACAACTACCATGGAATGAGAATCGTTAAGTATACAAATAAGATTGTTTCCACTATTACATGGTTAACAGATAGTCCTTGGCAAGACCTAACCAACTATTATGCGAATTTCAATAATCCAACTGTTGGCAATGTCGTGAAACTAGTAACATATCTACAGGTAGGTAATGATCAAAACGGAGGCAATCTTTGGTGTCGTTGGGTTGTCAATATTATCAACCCGGCGACAAAGAAAGTCGAAAATACCCGTATTATACAAGTCAATACAACTAACTCCTTTTTTTTAGGAAAAAGATTCCGGTCAGGTTTTGGTATTGAGCTGGCTCCAGACTATGAAAACATCGCCACACTCGCAAACGCTTCTTTTTTCAAGGTTGTAGACAAAGACAAGCTTCATAAATTTCAATTACAGACAAGAGTAACAGATGGGGGAACCTTTACAGTAAATCACCTCGCTAATAATAAAGATAAAGATTGGAACAGTTACACTGTGAGCTCAATTGAGGTTCAAGAGATAGCTGGTTTAAAATTAGACACAAATTCAGGTCTCCCAGCTGATGTCATACGTTTCACCAGTGAATAAAAATTATCTATCAATATAATATATATGGATAGACGTAAAAGCATATTCTATTGGAACCATGTGTCAGAAAAATTAACCGATGATCAAATATCTAAGTTGAAAGCATTGTATAAATTCTATCATAAGAAATACTGGCTTTTCAAAATGACTTACAAATATTTCAAAACAGCAGAACTTGCATGTAATATTGGATCTGCTTTATTGGTAGTAACAGGAACAGTAGTTGGTGGTGTAACACTAAACCCTATTCCTCTTGGGGTAATATCTGGTACTGGTATATTGCTTAAAACATATTCAGAGGCTAAAAATTACAAAAGAAAGATTGAGATGTGTAAATTCGCGTACACCTCATATGAAAAGGTTTTAACAGATTTGCGGTCGTTTATGAGAGGACTGGAGTATAATGACAAAGAATTTCTTGATTATGTCAAAATTCTCGATGATATAATCATTGATATGTGTCCGTTAACTGACAAATTTGAAAAGAAATATAATAAGGTGTTCATCCAATAATAGATTTTATGTTATCACCAATAAGAAACATAATTTTTGCCCAATACCGATCGTAAAAGGCCAATGTTTTTTTAGATTTGCTAATTGGAATATTTTTGTAAGGTATTCCTATCATCTTGAATATCTTTCTCATAATAAAATTAACGCTAATCATTCTTTTTCTAGTTCCATTAACTTCATTAAGAACCTTACCTATCTCGACATATCTAGCATCAATTTTTTGTTTCTGACAGTTTGATATTTTAATGTTATATTTTTCTTCTATATTGAGTAAAATGTTATTGATGTGGTACTCTCGATGGTAAACAGATTTTCTTTTAAATCTATGTCTATTCTTATAAAAATCAACATATTCTTTTACATAAGTATATCCTTGTACGGCGCCACAACTTCGACAAACTTGCATTCCATCAGTTGTTATAACCTCCTGATTATCACAGCATTCATCATCTTTCGGTTTTCTGACAAAATCTATTTGCTGGTCACAAAAAGGACATGAAATTTCTCCTAATTCTTTCAGTTCATCGTGTATATCTTTATTACAATTCATTCTATACTATTATATGAGATATTTTTTTATGTAAATACAAGTTCCGCAAACACAGTCTGCTTTTCTGTTCACTACAAACTTTACTGACAAACTTTACTGACAAACTTTACTGACAAACTTTACTTCAAATACAAGTTCATCTGATATTACATGACAATCTGATGACTCATCGGGAAAGTCCCATTTCATCATAAACTTCCTGTTTTCACCAGACATGTCCAGACTTGTTTCTGAGAAAAACTTCCTGCTTTTCCGAGAAAGACTTCCTGTGGTGTGGAATCACGTGATTGAATAATGCGTTGGATGCATCATGAGATACAACATATAGTATCCAAATCCAATCAATTCAGCCCATGTAATAAAATACATATAGTTCCCCATAAAATGGAACCAGCATATAGTTTACCAAAAAAATTATTTCCATCTAATGGAGTAGTAGTTATAGAGTTGGCTTGGTTTTAGAACACTTTCAAAGAAAGTGGTCTAGAACCGCCAACTCTATAACTACTCCTGGAGCATAGGAGAACCTTTGGCACTCGTGAAATCACGTTCAACTAAGCACCTGTACCTGGTAACGCTGCTTAAGTACATGTACTACCCACGAACCAAGTCTAAATTGGGTTTAATAACAGAATTACTATAAAATCACCTGTTTGAAATATTTATAAAGGAACATCGCTAATCCTCCTCCACCAAGGCCAACTAATAAACCTCTTTTTGTTTCACCTACAAGCACAAAAAAAATCAGATGATTTCCTAAGCTAATAAGGGAATACATTTAGTATTTGTTAGACTACAAGCAGGGTCAGTCATTCAAGAATTATCTTGAATCCAGAAAAGCCGGCAAAAGTGTACAATCACGTTTCCGAGTGTTGGGTGATTCTTGCACGTGGTTGAGTGTATTTTGCTTTTGCAGAGATCATACCTCATAAACCACAAGAGCTGGGTATAACAGTAGTTCAAAGGACATTATCCGACAAATTCTGAAATGTCCGACAAATAAAACTATTTAATGCCGTAAAAAAGGATTTCTCGGGTTCTCCCGATTTGAATAACCCCATCCTTGGAATAGTTGTCCGATGTGGAATCGCCCTTTAATTAACATGCTGCGAACCCTAAGCTACATCATCTATGCTGACGAATTATGTCTCGGATAAAAATGCAAACATAATATACTTCCGAAAAGTAAAATAAAATGTCTAACAACCTAGATAGTGAAGGCCCGAATTAAAAATACTACCTTATAAAATTTATTTCGGCAAATGAACGTTGTCATGGCTGTTACCTGCGCTGACAAATCCTTCAATCCAAGCCAGACCTGTTATAATGACCCTGTGATGCTGACAAGCTAGGTAACCATGATCTACTCGTGGACTGCTGCCGTCAGCAGGCTGTTTCTTCTGTTTCCCTTTCTTCTTTTTGTGAATGGTTTTATCTGTAGAAGGATGGTAAGATATGTAGCCACTTACTTAGATCGTTTCAGATTACCAGATTGGCCCAGTGAAAAAAAGCCGGGCGTGATAATCTGTGCGTTTTTCAACAAGTCTCGGTGGAATGCAAGCCATTTGCAACGGCGTTGCAATTTGGTAGTAATTACTCAGTATAACAATTGCAACCACTGGAACTGAATACTCCATCTTTCTTATTTCTCTCCGAGCTCAAAATTTACCATCTTACTTTCTTTATCATCACAAACGGGCTTTCGACATTGCTGATAATAGAAGTATGCAGGACGCGTGTCACAACGAACCTAGTAAATATGACCTCACTCGTCATAAGTCTCCCAGTAATTCAATGGTTATAGTATCCCACCGGTGTACAGGAGGTCACGGATTCGATTCCCGTCGGGGACATAGGTTTTTTCTTTGTCCCACACTCGTGACAAACAGAGAATTCCATCTTTCTTAATCCAAACCACTGTTTTAACTCCTAAAGAGTGGACGTTGCTTTTGATTAAATTTGGCTATCACTGGCAAAATTAGGACTATGAAATGCCTAAAAATACGATATTCTGTCATTGAGAAATTTCAATGACTACAACGCATTCTGAAAACGTACGATTTCCTTTGGTTTTAAAAAGAAATCTTTCCACAAGTCCACCATTACGGTGACATTCTTTTCTTTGAAGTTGCAGTGAATCTATTATTATAACCACAGAGTATGATAAAGCCATTTGTCCATTTTTGGAGGTTTAAACATTTTCAGGAGACCATTGATTAAAAGGAAGCAAACTGAAGCTTGTTTATAGGCACCTGTTACTAGCCTGGCTTCTGACTGCACCCCATTTTTGTTGCTAAGAAAGATAAGTCGACGAAACGTTTGACCACCATCGCCATCAACATCTTCCACAACATAGTCACCACTGAGTGCTGACTTTCCTTCATGTAAGACTACACGATTCCCAAGATCTTCACCAACAGACAGGAAAGGTACCTAGTCCATGGGAACATAAACAAACACAAATGAGTCCTCACATTTATTTAACGATAAAGAAACCATTGACGGTTCTTTTTAGACGCCTTTTCACGTTAACAACATGTAACGATTACTTGGAGGAGTAAACTTTTACTTGTGTGGGTAAAGATTACTTGAAGGGATAAACTTCACTTGTGTGGGCACAGACTACTGGAAGGAGTAAATGTTGCTTGTGTTGGTTAAGACTACGTGTACTTGGAGGAGTATTAACTTAACTGGACTTTGTGGGTAGAGACTACTTCAATGGAGGAATAAATTTTATTTGTCTGGGTAGAGAATACGTGTTGGAGTAAGATTAACTTACCGTATGTGGAAAATGATTACTTAGAGGATTAAGGAATTTCATCCTTTGCTTGTATGGGTTATTACACCAAAATTCTATAATCTGTCCAGTCCTCCCACATTGATTTTTATAATTACATAACAGAAGTTAAGAAACATTTTCTTCTCATCACCTGAGCATTGCGACTAAGTTTTTTAGGTGCAAGTTCCATGACTTTTGTAGACAATTCCTCTTTTATTGTATCCATGTCAATAAATGTGTGTCCTCTCCCAAGGCTCGCTATGACAACTCGCTCAAAGCCTGCATTAGTGGCAAGTTCCTTCTGTCCTTCACTGGATGAAAAAAGCCACTCTGTTTCCCGGCCTGACAAACAAAAGTATGATGATATAAAAAGAGCACCAAAAAAGTGCCAGTAACATTTAACAACTGCAGCAGAACGTTTCTTCCTGTAATTGCTAACATGCCAAACATAATATTCTGAACTTAATAATAATAATAATAATGATAACAATAATAATAAGGTCTTAAATGTTCTGATTGAGCAACAACTCCTGGCCTCAAATGGCAGTATGTTCCAAAGTTTGGAGCAGCTATCTCAAGATTACAGTCAGTAAGGGTTTTCTTAGAAATATTGTTAACCTCGGATGGCACAAAGAGTTCCTTGGTGGACACAGTGTTGTCTACCAAGGCTTCCACTACAGTGTGTTGCCCAGTTTTCGTACACTTTAGTTTGTAATCGCTATTTCTTTTCGTCTGTGAGACGAAAATTTCTGAAATTTCTTTTTAAGATAGCCCATTTACTTACCTTTAATATATAAAACGATTGGCCCCTTGATCGACGTATGTTCAAAATTATGCCATTTTTCCCAAAACTCCTAAGTTGCCCAGTCTTCGTACACCTGGCCCAGTTTTCGTACAGCGACAAAACAACATTTCTCCACGAAAACACTCGACGCAAACTGATGTGTCAGCTACCCTGCTGAGTGCTTGTCGTGTTTTCTCTTCGATTTGTGAATAAATATCGGCTTAGCGACCAATGTTTGGTGTACAAAGCAAATGGTTATTCGTGGGGTGGATGTTTAATCGATCCTGCAGTGTTGATTTTTTTGTCCCTCACTTTTGGGCGGCTTTTCTTACGCTCAATCCACTGGCTCGTACGTCATTTACTGCCTTGGTAAAGGTAGTTGACAGGTTACTATTCTGCGTATTATATTACAACTGTTAAGAAAAGGCCTGTATAAGATTCGACGTTTTCCTTCCGTTTCCGCTTACGCCTTTAGAATAGCAAACGCTTTACTTCCGTTTGCGCTTACGCTTGCTTTTCTTACCTACTTTTGTAAATATTTATTAGAATCGCAACGGAGTGAAAAAAAAAATCGGTAAAACCGGTAAACTAACGATATTTCAAGGTGTATGTCAACATTCTATGCATAGACATCTACCTTAGTTAATTATTTGACGATTTAGATTGTTTGCGTGGGATTAAGTTTATTAAATATTCGTGACCTTTGCATGACCTGGATGTAAAGCGTCGCTGTTATACCACAACAAATACATGTAGTGTGTCGCACTTTGCAAGGATTGTTGTGTAATCTTTGCTGCACTTGCGACTTATTAGTTTTCGAACAGTAAAGTTTAAAATTCAGTTCTTTAACTTATTTAAAAATAGGTTTTTAGAGAGGTGCAGCTAAGTGTACGAAAACTGGCACAGTAGGTCAAAATGTATGCGAAGATTCTCACCGCTAAAATTCAGGAGCAGTTAAAATTTAAGCTGGCGTTGAAAGTTTTTCCATTCACTTTCATCTTTTGTCTATCATCTGCCCAAAACTCATGAAGTTCCTTGCAAAATTACCAACAAAACGGGCTATTTGTTCATCTTCAATACCTTTACTGTGCAGTGAAAAGCGCAAATATTAGCCGCTAAACTTTTACTCACCTCGAAAGAAATTGTCCGCACTGACCTTCTTCTTCGTCAAAAAGCCCGGCAAAACCGGCAATTTATAGCTGAAATGTTCCTTTTACTTTTGGAATTCTTCGATTGACGAAGATTTAAATGACTGACCGAAGTAATCAAATAAAGTTCTTTTTGTACGAAAACTGGGCCCGTACGAAAACTGGGCAACATACTGTATGGAAAGGTTGAACTATGACAAGACATGTATGTAACAATAATTAATAATAATATTAATAATAATAATATTTTTATTACTATTATTATTATTATTATTATTATTATTATTATTATTGTCACTGTACCTTGTGGCACAATAAATATCGCAAATTTTCCATTCTTTCCTGATGATTGTGGAATGTCGACAGTTGTCATGGAGTAACGAGGCTCACATCTTAGTTTAGGATTGCCTGATGTTAGACACAAGTCCACATTAAGATGCTGTCCAGGACAACACTTTTCTGAAAGAAATTAAAGAAATACAAACATATAATATTATATTACAAGGCAACAACAGTATTGAGAATCTGATAGTATCTTTAGTTTAAAAAACATCAGCATCTGGGACATAAGAACAACAACTAATGATGATCAATAAAAAAATAACATTTTACATTTAATTATGTTTTAACATGAGAATATCCAATTGACTGACAATTACATGCAATGGGACAGATGATGCTATTCCTGAAATAATATACTTTGGAACAAAAGGAAAGTATTAGTTGTAAAAGGAACTTAACATACCTAGTGACTTCTTAGTGACAAAGAACTGCTGAATTTCCTGAACAGAAGTCTTGACATCTGAGAGACTATTTACTCTTTGAATGTTTTCAATTCCATCCAAACATATTTCTATGATCTGCAAGGACTGAGATGAGGAGCCTAAAAATATAGAATTGTTACAGAAAAAGAGTTTTGCATAGTAGCATACAAGTTTGGAAAAACTTGAAAAATTGCTTACAGTATTGAATGTGTGAATTATGAATGTGTACTTTAGGGTCTTCCTTAACAATGTGTTGCAACACATTAGGCCACTATCAGACATCAAAATCTTGCCCCAGGTCACTAGCATACAAATATAGCTGAAGTTTCCTAACATTTTTCTTGTTTTTACTTTTACAGAAATTTATTTCAAACTTGGTGATTAAAAGATGTACTGGATAGAGTTTGCAGACTGCTAGCAACAATAATTATATTAGTTTTCATGATTCTAATAAGACATAAACTAAGAAGCACATAATTAGAACATTAACACTGACCTGTAAATTTTGTTTTTGTTAAAACAAAACAAAACAATGGTAAAGGAACCCGTTTTCCATAAGAGGTTTCTGTGTCCAATAAATGCACCCTAAAAAACCATCCTGATGAAAAATAATCGAGCAATTTGTCCAGAACATCAACTGTGACAAATGTGAAACATAAGTAGCGGCCTCCAACTTTAAGCAGTCTTCGAATTTCTTCAAAGTATTTGATGGTGTTAGACTCAGTTCTTTGGCCAGATGACAGATCCTTGTCTAGTGCATCTAGTTCTCCTCTGTCTATCACAACACTAAAACTTTCTGAGCTGCAGTTATCCTGAGCCTGAAGAAAAAATAATAACAATAACAAATGAGCAAGGCTTATATTTGTTGAGTGCAGCATAGTGGGATTAGTACAATGATGCACTTGCACTTTTGAAAATGCATTAAATACGTCACGAAAAATTTTGCCAAGAAAGCACAATGTATGGTTCCATAAATCTATTTGCATAGCTTATCAATAAAACCAGCATTTTCATTTGCCAATCAAAGCAGTTCCACTAAAAAAACCTATGATTGAAGGGAAGTTCAAATATCTTGGGTCTCCTTCCTTTAGAACAGGCCTGTCCCCTGCAATCTGCAACGGGAGACCACTTGGTCTTCGTGACCCCTTTTCTAGAGTAAACCTAGACTTGCACCAAGTCGCCCTCTCTTAGGATTGACGAGCGAAGTGAGCCGAAATGCATCACGAAGCAATGAGCATGAGCAGCGAAGTCACGAGAGGGCGTCTTGTGCCGCTTGAAGGATTTTGAATCACATTTCCTGCCAAAAGCAAAAGGTATCAAGTATCAGGAGGCAGTCCTTCTGTGAGCGCATGACTTTACTGGCGGGTGTCAAGTTTCAAGACTTGTTTGTGATGGCTGAAAGTAACGCGGGGTCAACTCCGACCAAAGTATCACGCGAGTTGCTGTTTCTCCAGGCTCAAAAAAGCAAATTTTTTTCCTTTGCGGCAAAGAAGTGATTAACAACGATTACAGACGTAGACTGATCAGCTCAGGTGGGAGAAAAAACAAGGTTTGCTTGGATCTAGATCCTCGCTGGACGGCAGTTCACACCAGCTGAATTGACGACTAACATAATATGTAGAAACTGCGCTGACGAGAACGAGACTACAGTGAAGACAGTGAACCTTGCAATCATCTCCAACATACAAGGCCGCAGTGCCACGTTTTTGCATGGAATTAACATGGTCTTTCAACAGGGATACCAACGGAACAACTACAAGAACCATCACCATCGTCTTGTCACCTCTGTTTCGCATGTAATCTAACGCAAAAGGAGCCAATTCAAACGTGAGGCTTTTGCTTGCTCCCGTAGGCACAGAAATGAAAACATCGTTCACGCATAGATAAGCTTCTATAGCTGGCTGCTGATATTCCTTTAAGGTCTAGTATCCAGTGACCTGTTGAACAACTTTCAACGCTTCTTTAACTGTCCGCATGATGTCGTGACCTCGCCGTGACAAGAATGACGCATGAAGAAGCATCAATTTACATTTGAATGACAGTTTCTTTGAGATCTCTATTCTGATTGGCCGCAGTTATAATTTATTCACCAACCCATTTTTGGGTCAGTAAAACTGGTGCACTGCAAGCTTGAAAAGTCCTTCGTACATGACATATCTAAACCGCGCGTCAACGAAGGACTTTGTGAAAGTCTAGAGTAAACCCTGATAATACATTAATATTTTATTATAAATCTATTTTTTGCAGTAAGACTGAAAAATTATTAGACACATTACACATATTCACACTACCATATATTTTCAGTATAGAATCCATAAAGCTTTAGTCTATTAAGCCCCCACCCCAAGAAGGGTAGCTAAGTTTTTTTCAAGCATCTCAGAGAAGGGAAAAAGTGGAGGGTTTTCTAATTTAGTGGACCTGATGCAGCCAAACATAAAGAACAAAATATTGCTTGAATAATGGCCTAGAATGAATGGATTAAAAAGGTTTCTCAAAAGAAAATGACAGTATGAGCTCTCAACTTGCAACGGGACGGTTGTAAGGTGGGGTTTAACTATACTTTGTGCAAAAGACAAAGGAGTTTGGGCAGATGTATACCTACAGGGTATGAGTGGGGAGGGGGGGGCGATAATCATGATAATTACATGACAGGGTGGATAAATTTCAATTCCACGTAGCTTACAGCAAAGATCTTCATCGTGGGCTATACCCCACAACTCCTACAGGACATGTCAGAAAGCTCTGTCAAACGGGGTGAAAACAATAGGCAGCATTGGGAAGGTCCATTTATGATCCAACCACCCCTTATGGATGAGCAAGATGCCTACTACCTCCATTGTTGCGTTAACATCCTTTGATAAACGGATTTCTACTTAGTCATATGCTAAGGACCTTCATCCTTTATGGGAGGCCGGATCATATTAAAATGGAAAGTTCCACTGTTATTAAACGACATGCAAATGGACTGCAGGGTATTCTGCAATCTAGCCAATGGACCTTTGTTGCTGGCCGTAGAATTTTCAAGACGCTGGCGTGTCTGAAGGGTGAATCACATGGAGAGCAACCTGGACAAGCACAACATTCGATCACCTGCAAATTGCCCTTGCTTACTTTTAAATCATGTAATTGTCCTTTAACAAATTCTATCCCTGGTTTTCTCTCCTTTTTTCGTTTGCTTGAACTGCTATCCGAGCTCACGACGCCAACAACAGAATGATATCCAGCATCATACAGCTCTTCAATCAAGGAAAAATCCTCCCTGCCACACGTGCAACCAGGACCTAAAATTCTATCGGTCTTCTTACAGTACTTATGGAGAACATCATGGAGTTCTTTGTAGCCTCCATAACACGAAAAAGACCCTACATGCTCGTTAACAAGTTTATCGTAACCTTCCTTAAGCTGTGCGTTGACAGAAGAGCGATAAATTAACGCCATGAGTATTCGTAGTTCCACAATTTTCCCACTGAACTCAAACTGTTATGTACATGACCCACAATTTAAATCTGCTGACTTTCTGAGCGGGGGCGCATGAACCTTTGCAGCAACATGACACTTAAAGTAGGATTACATGGAGAAGAAGAGGAAGAGAAGGGCTCCAATCTGCTGGCCTTCTGAACGTGGGCTCGTAAACATTCGAAAATGACAGTTGTCACGATACACGTGAACGTACGTGGAGAAACGAATGTGCCTTGTTTTCACTGTTGTTTAACGCCTTCCAAGAGAAATTTGTCCTTAGTATGGCAGCGAAAGTAGAAGTTTCCATAGAATATTGGTAAGTTGATGTTATTTCAGTTGTCTACTCCATTTCTTTATCAAATCCCGGCAAGACTGATTTTTTCAGGCTTTCTTTTCGCAACGGCATAAGTTGCGTTAATAACTGCGAGGATCTTCTTTACATTTATTTCCATTTCTTTATCGTTTCCATTTGTTAAACGGGAGTCATTTCTCAAACAAACACACCGAAGGGCTAACGCTCGAAACGTCAGCTTTCAATCTCTTTACGGTGGCCAATTTACCTTATCAACTCAGTTGCTAAATACAAATTTTTGTGTTTCACGTCCCCACCGACGCAGCACCACAGTTTCTTTAGAAACTAACCCCCTTGCTTGAAAAATATCTTCAGCTGTGGCTGAAAGTGGGACAGGGACGTGGGTGCGTGCGTGTTTGGGGACGTGGGACGCGGGGACCCAGTACAGTTTTATACGGGGAGGCTCTGCCCGGAGGTTCAAACCCTTGTCCTTTAATATAGTAATTTTTTCCAAAATGGTACCCCCTTTCATATACCTTGAGCTAAATTGCACCCCTTCCCTCCAGGATAAAGCCAAAACAATAGAATTTCCTATAATCGCCACATTTTGCCCAGGCTTTTAGACATTCTGGTTCAGTTACTCAGCGGGTGCAATTAGCTTTTGTGTTTTGCATTGTCATTTCTGCCAAAATTTCTTATACTTCGCTTTAGCTTCCATCTCTTCCTCTTTGCGGCCGATTTTGTGATTTCCCCCAGTGGGGTTACTCCGGATTTCAAGGTACGGGGATGATCAAAGGATTTTTTTGGGTTTAAAATTTTTGATTCCGGGATTTTTTTGGGTAGGAAAATTTGGCAAGTATTTTTTTGGGTGGCTTGATTTAAGTGGAGATTTTTTTTAGTATTTCGAAACAATCTGGAGATTCGGGGTAGTGCCCACGTATCCTAGCCCCGTAGTTCTGGGAATAAAGTACAACCAAACTTGTTCTAATGCCCGGGTGGTCTTGTTTAGAGTTGTCATACATAATGTTATTGTTGAAACAGAAGATGTTCTTGGGTGTCCCTAGTGTTGTTAGAATGACTACCAGATGAGGAAAAGATAAAATCAGCTGGTATGATGAATATAAGCAGACACAAACATTCAATTTCTGGTGGGTTTTTTGTGTGTGTGTGTGTGTGTGTGTGTTATATTATCATTTAATCCTTTTTAATTTGAATTTTTAAGGTCAGAAATTCCACATAGGATTTTTTGAGGTCTAATTTTTGGTCCAGGGATTTTTTGGGATTTGTTGGAAGCTCTGGAGATTTTTTTTGGTTTTGATTTTTGCCCCCATTCAATCATCCCCGTCACTTGAAACTTGGAGTACCCCCCCCTGGGAATTTTCCCTACCCTTTAGTATACTGCGAGCTTAAAAAAGGCATCCCTTTCAGGTGGAACCTCCCTGTATAGCCCACTGTACCACTATATATAGGGAGTACCCCCTCCCTAGGGGATGACGCTGGTTCAAAATCTCATGTTAGTCATACCAAATGTAAACTTTGACTATACCTAAATAAGTACAAATTTGGATTTTGGACTTCAACTTTAATTAACCTACTTTTGTTCATTTCAGTGGTATATGAGGGTACGCTCCCCGCTACAGGGATCTGGCTGATCAAATCAAAGCCAGTGTTCCTGAAGCAAATGTTGTTGGCCGTGTTGGCCGGACAAGTAAGTTGAATATTAGTGGCCTACTGGTATTAAGTCTTTTGCAACTATAAATGCATTGTTTAAAGAAGGAGAGGCTATATACAATGTTAGTGTATTTTTATTAATATAAGTGTATTTTCATTGTTTTTTTTATGTATGGTTTTAATTTTAGGGGCCTCTATTGATAACAGTTTTTACTATATTGTAAAAACTGAAAGAGCTACCCTGATTAAATAAAGGTATTCTCTCTCTCTCATAAGCATGCAATACAAAGTTACTGTGAGCAATGATTTTTCATGGTGACCTGCATTAAGAGAGAATAGTTTTTAAGTTGTCGTAAAAGGGGATTTTGTAGCTGCAAGGCAAAATGTTGTGAAACTTAAACATGGTGAACTGGAATTCGCAGCTTTATTTTGCATGATCTGGAACTTCGTATAAGTAAGGTTTTTAGTTAAAGTGACTGTTCTATTACATTAAAATTGAGATTAATTTTTAAGCTGTTGAAGATCTTTTTTAACTGGATCATTCGTGCGCTGTGGTCTTAATCTGTATGATGTTGGGCCAATATTGTGTTTTACAATAAAAGTTATTCCTTCTGGATACCTGCATACTCGGCATAAAAAGTGTAAAGCATGTTTCACTGTTTCAGTTCAAGTACGTGTGACATGTCAGCCAAAAGAGAAATAATCGAATCATTGAAAAAAATAGTGTGCTAACTTGTTGTTCTTTTCTTTGTCACAGCCTCATTTGAAGTCACAGTGAATGGCAAACTGGTGTTTTCCAAACTGGAAAAAGGAGCATTTCCTGTCTTCAAAGAGGTTAATAAAAAAATTGAAAACCAAGCCTTTTTTAAAGCTGGTTTATTCATCTTGTTTTTCATTTCATTTCACATCATAGGTCGTCGAAGTGGTCCGTGAATGCAGCCAAGGAAGAGATCCCCGTGAAGTGACAGAAACTGAGCCAAGTTGGTGTATTTTGATTTAAAGGGAACCAGTTCAAGCTGCATTACAACCAGAATCGTTACTTTTGATCATCTACTCCAGCTTAATTAAAATATAAATTTTGGATTTGTCAAAATTCAGTACAGTGCTGTCTGTAGTATAGCTTGTTGTTAAGGAGCTGCATGTCTGGCAAAACCATAATTAAAACTGTTTTGCACAATAACATTAGCTGCAGTACCACAGAAGCTGGTTTTAAAATAATATAAGTATAATTAAAAAGCATAAAGTATTAAAGCAAGCGCTTATATAATTATAAAGTATTGATATAAAGGAAAGTGGCAACAACATAATTAAAACTGTTTTGCACAATGACATTAGCCGCAGTACCTGTCACAGAAGCTGGTTTTGAATAAAAGTATTATTACTTCTGCACCTCATTCCTATTTAACAATCTAGTTGTCAGTTGTTGTCTGCAAGCATGTTCACTGTTTGTTTTTTGCATGATGGTCACATCAGAAAATAACATGATGTTGACTTGATGTTTGGAAATTCAGCAGTGTGACGGCTGAGACTTCATGGATATATATGCAGGTGCTGTAAATTGTATGTAATCTGAATAAAAAATGACGTTGTCATAACATGTATATTTATTTATCAAAGCAGTGTGCCACAACCTTTTAAGTTGCCCTCAACGGTCATTAGTCCACCAATAATTTATTACACTTCAGCCATATTCCGGGGGCTGAAAGGGATCTATAAAAAGCATGTTTGAAATGCAAAATGTGAAACATGGTTGCCTTCAATCAGGATGACACAAACTCCCTGACTTTTCACTAACCACACACCAATTAGCCTTGTTGGCTATGAGCTACACGCATGACTCATTTTCTTGAAATAATAATTTATGGCAAACAACTTTATTTTCAAATACACCAGACCATCTAACATTTTTGAACTTTTATTAATAACTAAACAAAACAAAACAGTGATAGTAAATCCTCTTTGATTAGCATCAACACCAGAAGTTCATTATGGCCTAGTAAATTACCTGTATCTACCTACATGTAGCTACAGTGAAATGCTCACTTCTTACATTAACTTTACACTGGGCATTTTAATATGGACATAAAGCGTAGATAAGTTGGAGAGAAATTTGACACCCATGTGTATGCTAGCACACATGAATGATAGAGATTTTAAAGAAAACTCTATTGTATAAAACAAAAAAACAAGATTTGGATGATCAACTATTGATGTTAGATGTACTTTAAAATGGCTTGAAAATTGGCCCCAGCTTCCACACCATTTTCTGATTCCTTACCCATGACCCAAAATCAGAACCTCTGAACTTGAGACAATTGACATTCACAATTGAACGCGGGCTGATTTTAAAGCCATTTCAAAGCGCATTTGGGATCGACAATAGCAAGGTCCCCTACTCCACATAATCCATTGTCATCAACCTCTAAGAAATTTTATGGGTGACCATGCATCTGGGCCTCATTCTATTGTAAACTAAAAGACTGGGCTGTAATACAGTAGTTATAACATATTATAAACAAAAATTCTAAGTAAGGCTTAATGAACAACCTTAATGTATGTCTCAACGGTTCTTTTATTATTAATAGGTAAATACATGGTGAAGCCATGGAGATTGAAATTCACAGAGAAAGTCGTTATTCAATGGTGTATGCCATGAAGATGAAGTCTGAATTGTTTGGGCATAACTCATGGTTTGGCAGGGGGGGGGGGGAGGGCAGAATCATCACATGGTAGGCTGGATTCCAACATACCTTACAGCAAAGATCTTCATTGAGGTCTCCAAAAACACGGCACTGCACAGTCTTATATTAATAAGCCACATGACCCTGGACCTTTGTCACTAATTGGCATAGAATTTTAAGGACATTGGCATGTCTTAATTCAGCTTTGGATCACCACGGCAAGGATGATTAAAAATTATTCACCAAAGTGGAGGTGAATAGTGGTGGATATTTGCCGAGCTACAAATTAGTGGTGAGGGAAATATCTACCACTCTTCACCAACACTGAGGTGATTAATTGTTTTAGTATATATCAAACCAGTGGATAGCCAGCACCAAACAGTTGAGGACAATGAGGACAAATTTGCACATGCAGAAATCAGGAAAATGCCGGAAGGTGAACAGCAGATACCATCCTGAGTTTGAGTTGTCAACCAGAGTTCGCCCCATGAAAGGGAATCCGGAATCCAACATTTTTTTGCCTTTGGAATCCGGAATCCAGTCCCAGCTGGAATCCGGAATCCAACTCGTGGAATCCGGAATCCAACCTCATCCATAACTATGGAATCTCGGTCTGGGATGTACTACACTTTTAGTAGTAATTACATAACAAATTACCACCTATCCCCTCCCCTCGGCATCCCCTACTACCACCATCACCAAAAAGTGTTTGGTAACCTAACACCTACATTAAGTATGTCACCAGCCATAAGCCCATTACTGGCCATCAGACTGTGGCTGGGTTGTTTTTGACTGGGCACAAGTTTAAGATCATTTTTCTGTCATGCCGTCTTTCTGAACGTTTCCGACCTTGACCCACACTGTCTCCTAAACGGTCAACACCGTTCACAGTTGTTTTCAGCAGGAGTGAATGGAGTGATCTGCTTCATGGCTATTGCTGTGCTGTGTATCTGGCTCATTGTTAGTCGGCAAAGAAAAAACAGAAGCTGATTATGCTGATCATGTAAGTCACTAAACTTGTACACACTTGCAGTTGTGGGGTGGGGTGGGGAGGGCCATGTGTGCCTACAAGGCCTGCACAACACTGACTTTAATTTAACTTTTTATCCTCAATAGCAAAAGTCATGAAATGTTTTATAATTCCTGGATAATCTTTAAAATAAAAAAATCTAGGATGGCAGATTCAGGGTGGTAGCTGTTTGCATGGAATAATTCTTGCATCATTTGGTGTCCTTCTGTGTTCCACACCTTTGACATCCTATTCACCCTCCCAAGTTTTATTGTTATAGCTCTGTTACCTTAATTAGGCTATTTTGTTGAAGCCCAGTTTTGCTCTGTTTTTTCAGAGATTCTGCCAATTATGGTGCTGGAACAACAGGTATGTTTTTTAGCTACATAAATTTACTTTTCTACTAAACTGTGCTTCTTTCTACCTTGATGAGTCAGTGGCAGTTTATTTGTTTCAAAACTTAAGTTCTTAAAGAAATTCAGACATTGGCGGTATGTACATCGTGACAATTGATGCCCTCTACTTGATGTTTTTCCTTATTCCTCTCACCTCAGGCAGCGAAATTGTAGTGTGTGACTAACTGCTTGACAATGTATTGATATTGTAAAGAGAAATTAGATATTGATCGCTAGAGGTTTGTGGGTTGTCAAGGCAATATTTCCTAGCAGATGATTTTCTTTATTCTCGTGACACCTGTATAGGTGTTGATAACCAGAATTAATTTAGTGGTGCATTTTCTAGTTGATCAGTGATTTTCTTTATTCTCATCACCTGTCTGTATGACAATGTATTGATGTTGTAAGGAGAAATTTAATTTTGATCACTGGAGTTTGGTGATACATCACAACAATATCTCCAAGCTGATGATTTTGTTATTCTCATCTCTTATTGTAGGGAAATAGACTAGTTTTTGTACTAAATAGATTTTTTTGTTACATTTGAGACAATGCTCCTAGACAATGATTTAGTCAGTATAATATTGATTCTCCAATTTCATTGTCTGTCTAACTTACATGAGTACCTCTGCGGTACCGGTGCAGCGTTTTTTTTTTTTCTTCCAGGCTTTCTTTTCGCAACAGCAAAAGTTGCGTCCATAAGTGTGATGGTCTTCTTTGCATTTAGTTCTTCACCCCGCAGTTCTAATATAAGATATTCATGTATTCATCATTTCACTGATTAGACGTTTATGTTGGTGCCTTAAATAAGGCCACCAACATAGCGGATGCTACTTAAAGCCTTGTGTTTTATTGGAAAATAATATATCTATTTTCTCGATAAACTTGTTCTGAAGAATACCTAGAGCCAGAAATTGTTTCCTTTATCTATTGTTTAATTCCCTTTAATTCCCTGAGTTGTCTTCATTCAAACAAACTCATTTGTTCGGGTTGGTGAAAGCAAAGAATTGACAGATTTGTATTTGTTTTCACAGAATCACTTTCCGATGCCTGAGCTGCTGAAAAATCCCGTATTTGATGACTCGGTATATGCTGAATCAGACGACAGAGCAAAAAGAGCTGCATCCGGAAACACTGGTATTAATATAAGGTATTTGTAAAAATGGTCTCACACTGAGTAAAAACATTAAAAACGAACGTTTAAAATTACAGACGTTTCGATCGAAAATCTTCGATTTTCATCAGTGATGGAACAAAAATGTAACAAATTATGCAGATATCCGAAAGTAGGAAAAGGGGAATGCGAGACACTGCAAGTTAGCAAAGAGAAGGACAATGTTAATGTCATCATTTCTGGTATTAGACTACCTGGAGGTAGCGATCGATTAATATCACCTATCGCTTTACATGCACCTCCGCAAATGTTATCTATTGCAAATTAACATACACTTTATGCAAAAAGATATAAATTAGTGAAACAGGGAGGAGACTAGGCGAGCGTTTCCACGAACACCAACGAGACGTTGAAAGAAATGAGAAGGACGCATCCGAAACAGTCGCCCAACATTTTAATTTCTCTAATCATTCTCGCCAACACATGACGATCTGTGGCCTTTCCCTACACCAGGGTAACACGGACAGCCGTAAAAATCTAGGACAAAATTCATTCATGTTTGAAATCTTCACACTTAATCCCCTGGTATCAACGAACGCTTTTCGTTCAACTAATTTATTCTTGTTTTCCACGTTGCCATGTTCCTACCAATAGCGTAGCTCCACCACTCTCTATATAAATCAAGTGCAACCCAGAATTCCTTGATTCGCTCTGGCGAAGGGCTAACGCTCGAAACGTTAGCTTTCAATCTCTTTACGGTGGCCAATTTACCTTACCAACTCATTTAATAAATCCAAAATTTTGTGTTACCTGAAGGAGTGCCACGCTTCCAGGCTGTACTCCGAAATGATTATGGGTGCCTTTTTATGCTCGCAGTATACGAAAGGGTCGAGAAAATTGTTATTATATTATTGTAACGGATCGCCAAACTATACTATTAAGTGAAATTTTGAAAAGGTTTCCGTTCTAGACGCTGAAAGCCCGCGAAAAGGAACTCGTGTAGCTAAAAATCGACCAAAAACGTGGGATAATCTACTGTTTTTGGCCTACGGCGGCCTTTTAAAAAATAATTCTTACTTGTATCCCGGCGCTGTTATCAGGTTAGTTAGCCTGTTCCAGGCGTTCAGATAGTGGAGTGCGAGCGAAAAAATATAGCGAGCGAAAGAGCGGGAAAACTAGGGGAGGCTATATTTTTCGTTCGCGCTCCACTATCTGAACGCCTGGAACAGGCTACAGGTTAGTAAGCTTTGTTGCTTCCGATGTTTTAGGTAATCCTTCCAACGATAACACAGAAGATCTGCTGCTAAAGAACCCGGGAGCGAGAGATGGTCGAATTATACCTCTGAATAACATACGGCTGAAGCCACTTAACACGGCAAGTAGTAAGATTCACAGGGAAAACACTTATGATAGCACAGAGCGATATGCAAGAGACAAGGTAGATGGAGGGAAGCCTATGTACCATAACCCAGGCTGTGTGTTGGATGGAGAGAAGCCTGCTTACCAGAGCTTAATGAAGGAGGATGCTAGCGCTCAGTTTAATTCCGAATCAAATTTAGGCATGTATCAGAGTTTGGACCAAGATAGATTGATGTACCAGCCTTTGCAGAAAAACAGTACACATAAGGTGCTTAATATTTTTCCTTATAATTCCCTTTCATTCATACAATCATTCGTTGCTTTGTCTCCCTCCCTCCCTCCTTCCTTCCTTCCTTCCTTCCTTCCTTCCTTCCTTCCTTCCTTCCTTCCTTCCTTCCTTCCTTCCTTCATTCCTTCCTTCCTTCCTTCCTTCCTTCCTTCCTCCCTCCCTTCCTTCCTCCCTCCCTCCCTCCCTCCCTCCCTCCTGCCCTCCCTCTCTCCCTCGTTCCCTCCATTCCTTCCTTCCTTCCCTCCCTCCCTTCTTCTATTCATTGGGCTTAGTCCGTCTTTTTCCATCCGATTGTTCGTACCGTCTTTCAGCCTTGCCGAGACGATCAGTTGCCAGAAAACTACTAACCGAGTCATTATTATCTTTTTTTTTACTAGGACGAGATTCCCGAATATCTTGCTCTCCTCAACCCTGACGAAAACCCAAGAACAATCTCTCCGAGCCCCCCAGAGTATCAACCCTCATATTCCACAGGCCCACCCCCTGCGGACATTAAAGAACCTCCAGAGTACGCGGACTATGCAGATTTAGATGAACTTGAAGAAATCAAGGCAAACGAGAGCCTTACGACGTGCTCAGATCAGGGCCCATCTTATGAAGCACCACTGTATAATGTGCTTGAGGGACCCAGCTATGACTACGCTTGTCCAGGTGCTGTCATGCATGATGTCCTGGAGGGTCCTTATCCAGACTCCACTGGTATTACTAATCATGGGCTTTGAGCCCCCTATGTATGCGGTCCTGGAGGGCCCTGATACAACATCATAAGATGTCTTCTTTTATCTGCGAGGTAGTCTACTTTGCCATCGTTTATTTGGGTCGTCACCCAATATTTTGGGGTGGGTGGGTGTCGGGGGGGGGGGTGGAAGTCGTCACGTTTAGACATAATTAACAAATCGAGCAGGTTAATTTTTCCTTCTTTTTTGTGAAGTCAGCTAGCGAGTAAAACTCCTTAGCCTTCTATTCTTATTTCTGTTCCTCAGCGTTCTGAGATGTAGTTCCAGTCTAAGGTGCGGCCATTGTTTGTTAAACTTGCTCTAGGTCGCTCGTCATTTCCTCTGCTTGAATAACGCTGGCCTGTTCCAGGCTCCCAGATAGTAGGGAGTGTAGGGACAGCACGACAATTAGAAAGGGAACGCGAAAATAAGACTCGCGGGATCTTGGAAAAGGGGGGCCTTGTCTCTCCCCAGCCTATACGCGTTTTTGGCGCTCGTTTTCTCAATTTATCTTGGGAGCTTGCAACAGGCAAGAATTATTCAAATGGGATGCACGCGTGAGAAGTGTGTGCGTGTGTAGGGTTTGAGTGTGATGCGCGTTTGGCTGCAAAACGAGCTCATCATTAATTATAGTTCCCGCATCTGTCATAACCGGCGGCAGGGTTTAAGTGTAAAGCCGCGCCCGCGCGTAGCCTTCACACGACATAGCTAGAATGCACGCGTCGGCTAAATGAATCCAAGGGTCCATTCTTTTGGGACTATTCTGGCTATTCTTATTCCGGTTTAGGAGTAACAGAATACATGGAATTTCAATTTCGAAAAGAACGCTTCTTCTGAAAACGGAACAGCCATGGCGGAGATGACCTGAGAACTACTATGTCTGTAAATGCGCGGGCGGCTGCGTAGGATTTCCCGCGAAAAATTTCCCAGAAGAACGCTTATTCTGTCTATTCCGAGTAAACCGTATTCCTTTCATTCTGTTCATTCTGCTATTAGGAGCAGAATAAACGGAATGATATTCCGTCCATTCCGAAAACGGAATCGCTCCCAAAAGAACACAAATACCGTCTATTCCGAGTATTCCTATTTTGGACTAGTCCCAAAAGAACGCGCCCCAAATTTCTATTGTATTAAAGTTGTGCGCGCAAAATACCGGAAGTTAAAATGCCGCATAAAATCGCGCGAACCGGAAATAAAACGTACACGAAACATTTGTTTTTATGTCGAAATTTTGTTTTTTACCTTTCGTGTACAAAACTAAACTTTGACTCGACTTTTACGTTAATGACAATACGACTATATACAGTAAAAATTTATTTAATTAACCATTTTTGTGGCTTTATCGCCAACGAATTCATCATGCATGGTCACTGAAAATTGGCTTGTAGTTTTTTTTTTACCGATCGATGGCAACCCTGTAAAACTTAACTTTTTTCCGCAGTTAGTGCCTTAATGAACAAATCTTCTGTAGTATAATTAAATTGTATTTGCCCTGGTTATTGTATTGTTTGTTTTTGCTTCTTGTAACCCAGTCTTTACTAACGTAGAGTATCCACAATGGAATCTCGTCAGTTATACGATCACCACTGAGCCATAAAAATGAAGTCGGTTTTACGGGGATGTCAGATACGAAATAAGGACAACATCGCAAATAAGGCCGGATGATAGCGCATTCAGTGTTTTTTCGGGCTTTGACGAAAGTGATTGTCTCATTAACAAGGCGGGGTTACAATGTACCTGTAGCGGGGGTGACGTCATTTTTTCCTTTCATGCACCACCTGAGGACGAAACACGAGGTGAATCAAAAGCCACGAAGGCTCCTGGTGAATAAATAACATCGTATACAAGGCAAACAAAGGGGCTAATTTTCACATTAGATAGAGTTCCTTTAGGAAAGAGAAATGCGTTGAAATATGCACGGATGTTTTTCTGTGGACAATAGTCATCTCTTTCGAAAGGCGAATTTTTTTCCCAGAGGAACGACCCTCGTCGTGTTTGGTTAGAGTTTATTCCCTTGCCCTTTTAACACAATGGCAACCCTTTTATATACCTAGCTAGAGCAATAATTGCACCCCTTTCTTATACCTCAAGGATAAGCCAAAACAATAAAATTTTCTATAATCCCCACAGTTTTCCCATGCAGGCTTTCAGTCGTTGTGGTTGAGTTGCTCAAAGGCTCCACTCTTTCACATAGCTGCCATCTCTTTCACTTTGCAGGGGATTTTTTTTCTATCCTTTCGTAAGCTAGAAACTGCAATTTTCCCTACCCTTTCAATAGTATACTGCGAGCTTAAAAAGGCACCCCTTTCGGGCGGAGCCCCCCCGTATAGCCCACGATAGGGAGTACTACCCCCTCGGGTTTATCCTCCTAAACTGTGAGACTTCCAGTTTTTCAACCTTGTTTATGACTAGGTCTACGTAATGACTAAGGACCACCGTCATCGGTTACCATGATTGCCAGAGGCGTTTCTCGCGCGTGCTTCTTGAAAGCACGCGAGAGAGCTGTTACCCAGGGTAGTCATCGGTAAAATTGACGTCAAAGACGGAGGAGCTTATAATGCATATGTTTCCTTTACTGTCATCCACGTACGAGGTTAGCGCCTGTTCCCTTCTGGTATTTTTGAAGTTGTTGCCTGGCTCTTTCTGTTGAACGCACGGCACAAACGTTCGGACTAGGTTGTGGAATCGTTAACCGTCGAATCACGGGCATTAAAGGGACACTTTCGCCAATTTTTAGGATAACTTTGAAAAGCTAAAAGACATATTCTAATTAGAGGAAATTCAAAAATACTGGTTGAGGTTCGTTTAAAACTACTCTACCAGTTCTCGGGGACTATAATTAAGTGTATTTGGCTGCGGATCGCTAGGATGGAAATCGATTGCAATTTGAAAACATCAGGCTGATGTGCAGTTTTTCTTTTGTGTCGTGGAAAAATCGCCAGTAACTGACTATGGTTTGCTCTTCCCTTGAGAAAATCATTTGATTTTCTTCTCTTGACGTTCTAGGAGTATTCTGTGTACGTGAAAAGGCATTTAATGCAATTTTCAGCACATTCTTCACCCAAAAAAGGTAAAAATCCCGTGACAGTGTCCCTTTAAAGTGAGGGTTATTTACCTGAGGCGAGTGGTTATGAAATATGTTCCGTCGTAAAGAATAGAGGAAACCAAGCGAACTGAAAAATAAATACTCAAAGCTATTGCAACCGACAAATAATAAACAGCGAAATCTCACAGGAAGCAATATACCGTATTTCCTCAAACAGTAGTCGTCCCTCGATTAATCGCCGCCCTCGAATAATTGCTCCCCCCTCCCCCCACCTTGGTGGAAATCTATGAAAGTAACTTGATATAGGATAAAAAAACAAGATATTTAGGGTGTGACTTCCAGCGAGCAATATCTGAAATAATCGCCCTCCACCTCGCCTCGATTAATCGCCCCTTTCAGTGCGAAAAAGTTAATAATCGCCCCCTGTTGTTATTGGAGGAAATACAGTATTCATCCGTGGTAGTTACTCGGTCCATATACCTTCAAGGCCAAGGACTAAGGTTAACACACGTTTAAGTTCACAGAGCATTTGACAAATGATTTCTGTCACCGTGCTCTCCAGAGAGATGGATTTGCCTTCGAAAATCAGGGCAAGGGGAACGTGAAATAAAACAAAGAGATTGGTGCCCAGTGACAAGCAGTACAATATAAAACCAGTGCACAAAACATCGACGTAATAAATAACATCGCAGTGACGTGAAAAATGAGTCTTAGGCAGTCTATAGATTTATAATTGAAAGTACCGTTCCTTGCTCGCGACCCTCGAGCCCGGGGATGGGGTTGCAGGAGGTAAGAAAATTTTGGGCAAGTATTTTTCGAGTAGTTCGTAGGAATGACTACTAGGTCTGAGATAAGTTTATTTGGATAGTACGATAAATAAACAAACAAACACGACCATTCAAACAGTACTGTTGTTCTTCGTTAGTTGTAAGGATCCAAAATTCAGTATGAGATTCTTTTGGGTTTCATTTTGGTCCAGTGGATTTTTTGGGGTTTCGCTTCAAGCCCAAGGGATTTTTTTGGGTTATAATTTATGTCTCCATTCGAACTTTTTGCATATCTTTGCCTTATCTACTTCCCCGTCACTTAAAATCCAGGTTACTCTCCCCACGCCTCCCCCCCTCTTACCCGCGGGCGCTTGAGTATCTGTGCTAACTTTGGTTTTTGTTTACGGGACAGAAAGGTTGCTCATAGTTTTGTAGATTCAGTGTTCTCTCGACTAGCTTGACTAGTCGAACGTGACTAGCTTGAATTACATCTACTCAGTTTCTTTTTCACCAGAATCTCTCACAAGGCAAATTAATTTAAGAAGGCTAATAGACAAGAGACGTCTCGTTTTTCTTTGAGTGAGCTTTAATCTTGATATCTGCACACTTTGCTGACTACTAACAACCTAACTTCAAGTACGTAAAACCTACGCTTAGCTGAGCAAAGATCCCCGCAACGCGTTGTGATTGGCTAAAATTCCTGGTCTTTTCAATCGTCCTTAAACTGAAAGACGCAAAGGTTTCTTCTAGGTCCGCTAAAAGCAATTCTAAGACAATTTTTTTAATTGACGGTTGATCGACAAGTAGATAAAATAGACTAAAACTGTTAATGCTCCAAATACCAATCACGACGGTTACTGGACTTCAAGGGCAATACCTTACACAGATGTCGCTGACAAATTACAAAAAAGCAAAGACTCGAAAGAGGTCCACGTAAACTAATTAAGGTAATCAAACAAACTGATTGAACGTGTTCCGTTGGCCATTAATAAAATGAAACCAAGTTGTCTCACAGTTCATACGGACAACTTGGCCACAATATTTCTCAAAACATGCGAAAAGAATAACTTTAGTTGGGACGCTTAATATACCGACTCTAGCGAAACAAAACAGTCCACCGGATAGTCACGTTATCAAAGCACGCAGAACTTTTTACAGAAACGCTACGATATTTATTTTAATCTTGCTCGATAGAACGGTAGCTTTTTACGTCTTCAGAGTAAAAGAAATTAGTTAACTACACCTCACGCAATGTAGAAACAGAGGGGCTTTCCAAGCTGTGTACGCACCTTTTCTCAACTATCGCTAAAACGTACCAGCATGCCAGTTGTACTTTTCGACACGCGCGTGTTGCTTGGTGACTCTGCGGTGAACTCGTTGAGTCTCATTACATAATAAAGTCCAACATCACTCTTAAAATGCAAAAGGGAAGCAAAACACTCGGAAGTATGAAAATGTTCTTGAGGTAAAAAAGTGCAAAATCATATTATAAAACCATGGGCTTAAGAGTCTTAAAATTGCTATATCGCACAAAAGTTTTAAGTGTTCAGTTTGCGTTTATCAGTATATTTCATATGATATCCACGTCCCTTTTATGTCTGTTTGGAAACTGCTAAATGTGTAATTTTCAGTTTCTTTGCTGCATGCAGTTAAATTACACACCAATGACATGTAATCAATGAATTAAATTTCTTATGTTAGTTATCGTTTGCATTCAAGTATCTCCACAAATTGAGGAGAAATTGAATTAATATCGAACTAGAATTCAATTAGTGACTACCTGCTTATTCTCCATGTGACCCTACCACCGTAAGCGGTCTGAGAGTGGCTGCGCAACGCATGCGCGCTAACGGGACGTTTCGCTGTAATTTTGTATGAATATAATAACTGATATGCTCCAGGTGTGTATGTATAAATAATTATAGTCTAGAAGTGCTCTGTGGAATGCTGAATGAAAACGCATTTGCTCAATGTTCATGCTGGTCAGCTGCATGTCAAATAAATATTTGTTATACTTATCAACTACTATACTATGCAGCTACTCCCTATCTGATTCTCGCGATACGAATAGCCTCTGCTTACTGCAAGGAACCTATCAACCAACTGTACTACACTAATATAGTGTACGTTTCAACAAGAAACTAGATAATTCTGCTTTCATCAGTATATTGCAAAAATGGCATGAAGCATTGTTTTTACCCTGCAACTACGTAGGTAAGACTCCACGCTAATCCTGTGTTTTTTTTCAAAGCCGTAGTTCTTTACACGCCCCTTACTCAGGAAAGTGAAGCTGTTATTCCTCTCTTACAATATTCCCTATTTTTACGTCGCGTTTTTACATGGCTTTCACTGCCTTTCTTTTATCAGGAATTAATATGACAGCGACAACAGAAATGAATTCATTAATCACATGCAAATGTTTCTAGGATATTATGGGTTAGTTCGAAAATTCTTTGAAATGTCACCCTTATTTTTAGCCGGGTGTAAAACATTTAAAGAGGAATCGTTGAAAAAAACGTTGAACAATTGTGGCTTGTTACGTCCTCTCCTGGCTTGACAATTGAGCGTCTGAAAATAAAAAAGAAGGTAAAACAATTCAATAAGTAAGCCGAGAAATGATGTGATGTGATTGACATAAATCATTGTACTCGTTAGTTTGTGTGCGGTTTCCGTCAACACTGAGATTTTTAATGTCAGTGGGTTTCATTGCCAGGTGAAGCAGGTGAAATAGAGTGTGTTGTCTTAAAATCGTGTAGAGAAGTATGGGGAAAAACACCTTAAAGGCGACAACAGTTTACAACAAGGCACCCCAACATAGAAAATCTATACAACAGAATTTTTCAATTACACTTAAGGTACAAATCGTAGTAACTTCCCTTACTACCCTTCACAATGTAGTTTTTCACGTTGACGAGTTGTCGTCTATTGACCTAGCTTATACTGTATGTGTGTTGGGGAAGGGGACGAAGAAAGTATTCTTCAGCAAATTTGTGATTTACAAGTCCTTCTTTTCACAGTGTGTATCCTTTGTTCCATTTTCGTGTTTTCTTTGCTGCTTTACTTTTGAGCACGTTAGTTAAAATTGTGTTTGAGGACAACTGCACATATAGCTTACGAGAAAGACGCTTTTCGTCAACCAAGGTAAGACCTCTCCCTCAACCAACACCGCTCTTTTGTGGATTGAAGGTCACTTTTTTCTTTAAAGTGCTATGTGGTGCTATGCCATTGTTTAGATTTCAAAGAATATTCTACTTACTATTCTCGGAATCTTGTTTTCCAAATTCAAGTCTGACGTCATCACCAATCAGTACAAATGGAGCCCAGTACTTCGCGGCAGAGAACTTCTCTGAATCGCGAAGAGTTTTCATGGCCTGGTGAAGAGCCACACTGGCGCTTTCTCCATCTTTGAGGTGTTGATAAAAACTCTTCATAAACTCGAAGGTTGCCGCGTCGGAAATTGCCCAGAGTGACGCTAGAACAGAACGAGCACCGGCAGCCAAGAAAGCCCGAGCAATACCGACCACACCCTCCGAATTCACCTCCCCGCGACCACTGTGGCAACAACTGAGCACAACAAGCCTTGCACGCAAACGACCTGCTAGCACATCAGACATTTTAAGAATGTAGTCCTCTTCTTTAGGAATCTTGATCTTTAATCTTGGTATTCGATCTGGATTATTTTCCCATCCCTGATTTGGAGCCAAGGCTATTTCCCCAGTTTCCTTTCGCCCGTGTGCTGCAATATGAACTAAGGCAACTGACGTCATTTGTTCCAGCACCTTCTCTTTTGTTGCTTCTGTTCCTGTTAGTGGTTGGATGTTTAGAATTTTTCCAATCATATCCACTTCCATTTTAGCGCGTGGCAACTGACTGTACTTAGGCTTTATTTCCCAGATTCCTTCTTTGATAACTTTCTCTAGACACGGATCTCCGACGAGGAGGGCCCCACTTTTTCTGTGGTAGTCCTCAGGGGAATCCATGATCAGTTTTAAACTGGTGAGCGAGGGCACAGTGTGGATTCTTATAGATTCGCTCAAAGCAGAAAATGGAGCTAAGCACAATGGACCATCTGGGACAATGATCAACTCGTCACCTTGACACAAGTCTGAAATGGGGCCAATAATTGCATCATGTAACCGATGTAAGGAGTCTGTGGTGCACTGCCAAGTCTGTGCTGGTTCCTCCTCGCTTCCTCTCTTGGACGAGGAGTCATCAGTGAGCTCATCTAGCGAACGATCCTCGCATCTAACACCAACACCAGCTTCAATTTCTTTCAAAGTAGTTTCCAACAAGAATGTAATAGAATCGTCTTTCCTTCGTCTCTCTTCTATCTCTATTTTTACCCGTCGAAGCTCAACCTTGTTATCCCTATTGATAATCCAGAAGATGATCATGTTGCCTTCAAGTCCTAAAAACACTATTTGTTTGTTTTTAGAGAGAACGTTTGAGATGTGAGAATTTGTTTCTTTAGGTTCAAATGACGCTGACGGAAGTGCTGATAAGCCATATCGTATTTTCAAGTCATCGACCAAAGCCTGTGCTCGACCTCGGTCAGCAGCGCACAAAGCCTCAACAGTAAGGTCAAGTAATAACAGAGTCTGCCACAAACCATGGTAAGAAAAACGATAAAGCTCCCGAAAACTTATTTTCAGGGCATCTTCAGTCTTAACACTAGCCCTCACGATATCAAAAACCTTTACGCTGGATTGGTAACATTCCTTGGCTTCTTGGAATTTTCCTAGGCTGCGATAAGCGGCGCCGAGATTTCCATAGGCGGCTCCTTCGCTGGCCCTATCGCCCACTTCTTTGGCTATTGATAAGCCTTTATTGTTGTACTCTATGGCTTCTTGGAATTTTCCTAGTCTGCCATAAGCGGTGCCGAGATTTATATAGGCGTTTCCTTCTCTGGCCCTATTGCCCACTTCTTTGGCTATTGATAGGCATTTATTGGTGTACGCTATGGCTTCTTGGAATTTTCCTAGGCTGTGATAAGCGGCGCCGAGATTACCATAGGCGGTTCCTTCTCCGGCCCTATCGCCCACTTCTTTAAGTATTGATAGGCATTTATTGTGGTACTCTATGTCTTCTTGGAATTTTCCTAGGCTGTGATAAGCGGCGCCGAGATTTCCATAGGCGGTTCCTTCTTTAGCCCTATCGCCCACTTCTTTGGCTATTGATAGGCATTTATTGGTGTACGCTATGGCTTCTTGGAATTTTCCTAGGCTGTGATAAGCGGCGCCGAGATTACCATAGGCGGTTCCTTCTCCGGCCCTATCGCCCACTTCTTTAAGTATTGATAGGCATTTATTGTGGTACTCTATGTCTTCTTGGAATTTTCCTAGGCTGTGATAAGCGGCGCCGAGATTTCCATAGGCGGTTCCTTCTCCAGCCCTATCGCCCACTTCTTTGGCTATTGATATGCCTTTATTGGTGTACTCTATGGCTTCTTGGAATGTTCCTAGGCTGTGATAAGCGCCGCCGAGATTTCGATAGGCGATTCCTTCTCCGTCCCTATCGCCCACTTCTTTGGCTATTGATAAGCCTTTATTGGTGTACTCTATGGCTTCTTGGAATGTTCCTAGTCTGTGATAAGCGCCGCCGAGATTTCGATAGGCGATTCCTTCTCCGTCCCTATCGCCCACTTCTTTGGCTATTGATAAGCCTTTATTGGTGTACTCTATAGCTTCTTGGAATTTTCCCAGGCTGTAATAAGCGCTGCCGAGATTTCGATAGGCGATTCCTTCTCCGGCCCTATCGCCCAGTTCTTTGGCTATTGATAAGCCTTTATTGGTGTACTCTATGGCTTCTTGGAGTTTTCCTAGGCTGCGATAAGCGGGGCCGAGATTTCCATAGGCTTCTCCTTCTCCGGCCCTATCGCCCACTTCTTTGGTTATTGATAAGGCTTTATTGGTGTACTCTATGGCTTCTTGGAATTTTCCCAGGCTGTAATAAGCGCTGCCGAGATTTCGATAGGCGGTTCCTTCTCCGGCCCTATCGCCCACTTCTTTGGTTATTGATAAGCCTTTATTGGTGTACTCTATGGCTTCTTGGAATTTTCCTAGGCTGTGATAAGCGGCGCCGAGATTTCGATAGGCGGTTCCTTCTTCGGCCCTATGGCCCACTTCTTTGGCTATTGATAAGCCTTTATTGTTGTACTCTATGGCTTCTTGGAATTTTCCTAGCCTGCGATAAGCGGCGCCGAGATTTATATAGGCGGTTCCTTCTTTAGCCCTATCGCCCACTTCTTTGACTATTGATAGCCATTTATTGGTGTACGCTATGGCTTCTTGGAATTTTCCTAGGCTGTGATAAACGGCGCCGAGATTTCCATAGGCGGTTCCTTCTCCGGCCCTATCGCCCACTTCTTTGGCTATTGATAGCCTTTTCTTGGCGTACTCTATGGCTTCTTGGAATTTTCCTAGGCTGTGATAAGCGAAGCTGAGACTTCCATAGGTCGCACCTTCTCCGACCCTATGGCCCACTTCTTTGACTATTGATAGGCATTTATTGTGGTACTCTATGGCTTCTTGGAATTTTCCTAGGCTGTAATAAGCGTTGCCGAGATTGTTATAGGCCGTTCCTTCTCCGATCCTATCGCTCACCTCTTTGGCTATTAATAGACGTTTCTCTAGATCCTCTATGCATTGTAACTTGCTTTCTGTCATTCTTATGTAGCCCTGTAAAGATTGACAAAGAGGTTTACACAGACTTAGGATAATATAATTCAAGTTTATTTAGAACTCATTTTAAAACAAATTCGATACACGATTCTTAGATCAATTGCATTACAAACAGATCTTTGTGTGTCTCACTTGTTTTGCTGTTCATATCAACTGACTTACCCTTTTAGTTTCTAACTCATCCCTCCCATTGCGTCCTCCTGCATCTTGCAGATCGTTTTGTTCTTTGATAGCTTTGCTTCTTAATTGCAATAAATCCTGGTCTCAAAAGGTAACGTAAGTAAAATACAGGATTTTGTAATCTTGTGGAAGCTCAATTTGTCATAATTTATAGAGTTCTCTCAAGCGGTTTTACCCTTTAAATCAGTCTTAGTGTCAAAACTTTGTAAAGTGTTGCCATTGAAACGAAAGCAAGTAAACGGTACTTTGTTGTATTGCCATTTTAATACGCTATACAAGGTGGCTCTAACTTTTAAGTTTATGAATAAGTACTAAAATATTAGAAAGCAAAATTTATGACCTCAGTCTTTACCTTCTCTGAATCTTTAGGACATTTTAAAGGAGCTACGTCACCGTATTTTCATTCATTTTTCTGATCTGACAGAATTACTTTTACATCGAAGGAAACCTCAAAATAATAGTTTCCTGAGGTAGAAAAACACCAAAGAATCATAATAAACCAAAACTAAACAAGAATGGTTACGACTGAGCAAGATCAAGACAGATTACGAATATAACTTGGAAAAATTGGCGTTCAGTCCGTGACGTAGCTCCTTTAAATCTCCGTTTATGCAAATTAGAATGGCACCCTTCTTAAATTTTCTGTTAGCTAAATTTTCGTCCTCAGCAAAGAGTTGGTAGCTTGAACATTATATAGAGGAGCTTTAATGTCTCATCTTGTTGTGAAATCAGTCTCATTAGAATTTAATTTCAGTACAAAATACTTACCAAAAGTTACTAAAAGCTCTTCTTGGCGTTTCTTAGTCACAGGGGTAAACAGAAGCCTGCAAGGGGGAAATTTTACAGTGAAAATTATATCACTTATCTTATTTCGTGGACTGATTTGTTCAGCCTCTTAAAGACCTTAGTCGAACTCAGTAACTACAACTTAAAAAAGAGTCGGATTATCCACCTCTAGTGGAAGTTAAGCAATAACTTCGATAGTTTCTAGCGAATTATGCGATTCTTACAATTTGAACTTTTTACTTCTTTCAGACTTTGTCTAAACATCGAACTCTTCACTTGTCGAACCCATAACTCGTTCGAAACTACCTTAATAATTCTCCGAGCCAGCTGTGAAAAACAAGGTTTTCTTAATACCGGATATCAATAATAGAAATTTTAAAACAAACATGACATTTTAAAATGGATTTACGAAGTCTGCTTTTGCCACTGAAAACGTTAATTGAACTCGGTAACTACAATTTTCAATAACGCCCATTTATAATAAGGATTGAATTTGAGATGCATAGTTTGTTTTTTGGAGTTCTGCTTGTGTTTCTATCAGGCTGGCCCAGTCGACACACCCAAAAATTGTTGAGCATTGTTCAAACGTAAATTTAGTTAAATTGCTACTCCTAAAAATGAATTAACTGATCAACTACAAAATATTATCGTTACTCAAACCCCTTCTTTCAAAACTAACCTCTAAAATAGTGTCCAACAACCAGAAAGGAGAATCCATACGCCAGTCTTAACCCTTTCACTTCCAAGAGTGCCTTAAATCAACATTCCAGATGAATCCCAAATTTTATTTTGTAAAATGCATAAATTTAAATAGTACCATGTGAAAGTACTGCTAACGAGGTTTCATTTGAATGGTCACACCATAGGGTTTTGTCCAAGACTCAGAAGCTAGAATGACCTCAATGTGTCCATAACTGACTCTGGGAGTGAAAGGGTTAAGACTGATAGATTGAAACATGCAAAAGTGGAATGGACGTAAAAAAAACTATACACCCTGATAAATTCAAGTTAACAATGAACAGACGAATATAATCCTTGATTATATACAAGCAAAGAAAGTCGATTTGACCACTATTTGAACAGAAACGTTCTTGAACTGCGCATGTGCAAATTGAGTCAGTGGAGATCATGGTTGATAACTACGATATTGTCTCAAAACAGTCTTGAGCTTCCCACTTGAGCTCTTCTATTCGTTCACTTTGTCCCAGAAATGTGCTGCTTTTCGAACAAAAACGTATCCCAAGTTTCGGCTAATTTCAAATTAAAAGCCGGAGACGATATGTCCCGAGCTAAAAGATAATAAACAATTTTAAAGTCACGCAAAACAAGAACCTTCACGAAAAGGTCTTTGTCTACAAGAAATTCCTTAAATTGATAACATGAAGAGCAAAAATGTTATTTAGTGCATAAAATTACTTTAAACCTTTCCTTATCTGGGCGAAATGTTCTAGGAGCCAAAAATCACTTCTCTTACCATGCATCGGGTTTCACTGTAAATTCACTGCATTTTAATCTATGACACAGTAGTCATGTGCTGTCTTAGAATTAATTTTAGTATATGAACACATAGGTAACTTTAGCACTTAAAAGTAATAAACTTATACCCAGTTAGATGCAACGTCACGTCTTATTCCTAGTTCAGCGTAGTGGTTATAATCTCAGTATAATTTACTTACTAGCCTGTTCCAGGCGTTCAGATAGTGGAGCGCGAGCGAAAAATAAAGCGAGCCGAAAAATAAAGCGAGCGAAAGAGCGGGAAAAAAAAAACGAGGGGAGACTGCGGGAGAGGACGAGGGAACGCCTGTGAAATTAATTTTAAAAAGCCCATGCCGCCCACTTTAGACCGCCGACAGCGGCAGAGAAACGTGAACCCAAGGTCAGGTCAAAGTAAACAAGAAAGTTATGTAATTATGCTCACCGAAATAGGTTTCTCCCGAGTTTGAAGCGTTGGGAAAAGTACTGGTGATGCTTTAAGAAATCTGACATGCCGAACGGACATTGCAAAATTTTCTGCGATACGGAAACGCAAATGTCATCTCCACTACTGGACCAATAAAGGTAACGAGAATCACAGACGACTTTATATACACATCGGTTTATCAAATTGATGAATAGAAAGCTTTTCACTCTGTGACGGAATGAACTTCGTCGTCTCCATCGATTGCGATGGCTACGATATGTTTGTTGTTGTTCTTTCCTCCACTCCTTCGACAGCAGGCTTTCATGACTTTCATAAATAATCTAGCCGATCCATTTCTCCTGCTTCTTGAGTTCTTCTTCGTCTACTTCGATAGCCAGCGCTCTAATTCCAATGCTTTGAAGCTGTTCTACTTGGTCTTTCATGATTACGACAAGCGGAGTGACCACAATTATCTTAGAAACAGCGTTTCTTTGCAATGCGTTGATTAACCTTGGAAATAGTTGAAAGATCAAGCTATTTCCAATCCTGTTGGAAGAATGGCGATGAGACCTCTTCCCAGAAACACGTTTTGAAGACAATCTTTTTATTCCATTTGCAAAGTATCCACATTTGTTAAATAGTTAAGCGCTTGCCGTAAACCGATATTTAACCGACAATCTTTTTATTCCATTTGCAAAGTATCCACATTTGTTAAATAGTTAAGCGCTTGCCGTAAACCGATATTTAACCGTGCGTGACTAGATGGAGGATGACCTTCTCACGGGCACGCCATATCGCATTTCTTGTCTGCGTCAACAACCCTCTGGTGTTGACAGGAGGTGTCAAATTTGGCCAATCAGAGGGTATACCAGATTCTGGTATACCGGAACGGCTTCCTTTGAGAAAATTTCACAGGCGTTCCCTCGTCCTCTCCCCCAGTCTCCCCTCGTTTTTTCCCGCTCTTTCGCTCGCTTTAGTTTTCGCTCGCGCTCCACTATCTGAACGCCTGGAACAGGCTATTTACTTACCGAGACTAGCTGCCAAAAAAGTCTTCTCCGGTGAGGCAATCAGAAAACAAACCTGCAAGCCAAGAAAATTCCCATTAAGATTTATTTTTACTCAGTTGTTATATGGTCAATACAAATATTATGTTATTACTCGACCCATCGAGTGGTTGTTTTGTGTGATACAACATCGCAAGAAAAGAGAATAGAAAAAATGAAGCGCAATCTATGAGGGTGGAGTCTTTGAAGAACGGGGCACTTGAGTAACATATAATAATCAACAGTCTAGCAGGTCATAAGATCACAAACGTTAGTTTCGAGGCCGCAGAAACACGAGCTTTAGCATATAACAGTAACACAGGGGACTTCCTAATTAATCCTAATATAAACGTCAGCAAGGCAGCCCAGGCATACATAGAACTGACACAAACGCAAGAAGAACAAGGAAAATGCTTCTTGATTAATAATTGCTTTTAAACAGAATCAAATGTAGAGTCAATGTATCTAATTGAGTGAGCAAAGTTTTGATTCCTTAAGCTTTTATGGATGGCGGTTGCCACGCTGAAATAAGGGTTATCTCTTTTGCGTTTGTACTTGTGCAGTAAGTGTAAACCAGGATTTCAATTCCCACAATTTTACTTGTAGTTCGCTCCACGGCAATTACGTGAGCTCTGGCCTACAGGAAAAGGCCAACAAACACAAAGAGTACAATTAAAAGCCATGAAATATAAATCTACTTCAATTTTCGTCATGCTGACGTACGTCATACACAGGATTTCGTAATCTTTGTCATAATTCCTTGAGTTCTCTCAGTCGGTTTTACCCTTTAAATCTTAATGTCAAAATTTTGTGAAGTGTTGCTATTCAAACGAAAATAATTGAAACGTACTTTGTTGTATTTATTTGCTATTTTACGACTCTGCACAAGGTGGTTCTATCCCTTAAGTTTTTGAATAAATACTAAAATGCAGTGCTTGAAAGGGTCGCTGCTTGTTTTGCAAACTAAATAATAGAGAGCAAAATTTGTGATCCCAGACGTTAGCTTAGAATCTACTGATTGGAAATTTTAAATCTCCACTAATGAAAAGTAGAACGGCAATCATGCTAAAATTTCTTTCGGGTCAAAGTTCTCATTAGAAGTAAATTTCAGTATAAAATACTTACCAATATCCACCAGGGCTAGTTGCTAAGAGCTCTTCTTGGCGTTTCTCAGTCACAGCAACAATTTATTCACTTATCTGATTTTGTAGACTGATTTGTTCAAGAAAGCAGTCGACGCTATGGATAACCATCTGAAAATGCGATCCACAGGATTTCATTAACTTAAATTCACCTTAAACAGAAATTTGATCATTTCTGGAAGTGAATTTGTTTTTGGTTGTTTGCAAATTATCCTAATGGAAGCATGATATAAATATCTCTGATACCTCGATAGTCGCTAATGGGTAAATTAGCGAAAATCAAGAGAAGGATTACCCGTCTCTAGTGTAAATTAAGCAATAACGCTAATAGTTTTTAGTGAAATATGCTCCTCTTAGTATAAGACAGTTTTAATCCTTAAGGACGTAGTCCAAAAATCGAACTCTTCGCGTGTCGAACCCAAAACTCATTCCAAACTGACCACAATAATTCTCCGAATCAGCTGTGAAAAACAACGTTTTATCAATATCGGATGTCAGAAGGAAATTTTAAAATAAAAATGATATTTTAAAATGCGTTTACCAAGTCTATTTTTGCCTCTTGAAAACCTTAGTTGAATTCGGTAACTACAATTTCTACAGGAAGCGGAGAGCCGTAAGTTCAGCAGTGACGTTGATAGTTTTAAGCGAGTTATGCGATTCTTAAAGACTTTGTCCAGAAATTGAACTCTTCACTTGACCAACCGAAAACTCATTCGAAAGGACTCGAATAATTCTCCGAACCATGCTGATGTGAAAAACAACGTTTTCTCAATATCGGATGTCAATAAAGGAAATTTTAAAATAAACATGATATTTTGCCTCTTAAAAACCTTAATCGATCTCAGTATCTTTAACTTCGAATAAATGTTCTTTCTTTAATAAAGATTGTATTGCCAGATTGCTTGTTTTTTGGATGACTAGTCACTACTAAATTTGGCTCGACATATTTTCCAAAAAAAAACTAGAGGAAGGCTCAACTTTTAGTTCTTGAACTGGTTGTTTTTTCCTCATTACTAGCTCAGAACAAAATAAATCACGTCACATGTACGACTAAGTTTTCTAATTCAGGTAATTGGTGTTAACAATGGTGTATGCTTATAAAGCACTATGATATAAATATAACATTAGACTTGGTACATGAAAAGTTCTGCATCTAACGATTGCAAAATGTTCCCGCTTTTTATAAGTGAGTATTGGAAGAATATTAACTAGCTAGATGTGGAATATTAAATAATGGAGTTGAACTATAAGTAACAAGAGGATATCATCTGTATACAAGCATCGAGGTTAACTAAAAAATGTCTACCATATTCCATTGTTTACAAAAAACCTTTAATTGATTCTCTATTTTGGCTGACATTTTACTTGAATCACGAATCACGGCCCGTAGAATACGCAGATCACGCGTCACTCTGGGCCTTTTAGTTACGGATCAAGGTCAAATTTGAGTGACTTTCGTGTATCGGATTAAGACGGGCCTGTAGGGCACCGTCTTATAGTAATACGGAATTTTCGTCGTAGTAGGTTGATCAAGCTAAGGCCACTGGATGATTGATCGGTTGCTAAATGATGTCCTATGGGGGTGGGGACGAAAGAAGACCTATGTTTTGACCGTGATTTTATTGGGGGCCAGGGTTAGTTTATTGCAATGACGCTTATATTTGGAGGTTTTGGGGGACCCTGCGATAAATGGTGGCGCGACCGATTGGTACGCAACAATTTTCAAAAGGCTTTTGGACATTATACGATCAAAGGGAAAAACTCGATTCAAACGCACTAGAAGTTGGAGGGTTCCAAGGAAAGAATTTATTGTTCCAGGACAGGATATAGCTTTTTGCTCAAGGGAAAATGCTATACTCGGGAACTGAAAAATACGGCATACATTTCCTGTCTTGGACTTCCTGAGGCTTTTAAACCTTTTCTGGATAAAATTCCCTGAGTAATTTACACTCATGATAATTATTTGGTATGAAAAGTCTGTCATAACGTTCGGTCTTTTGATTCAATTCACGCATTTGAAATCTACCTCATATAAAGAGGGAACAAAACCGCTAGAATCCACGATCGGTTAATTTTGTCGAATCAAAACATTTTGTGGTGAAAACAAGTTTAGATCAGCGAAAAAATTATTCAAGGTAAACCTTTAATCCCGGGCGTTTAGTTGGGGATCACCTTTCGACAAGTAGTGACGCAAATATACAGGTAACGCAATATTATAAAACGCATGTTATTTCTTAAAACGCATGGCTTGTGTCAGAGGTTCCATTCTAGCAACTACGGTTTGGTTTGAAGTTCGTGCGGGTTTTCATTTTTGCTATATGTTTTGTTTTTTTGCAATTTCGAAAACAGAAAAATGTCAAGAATTGAGTAGTTCTTGAACCTAGTGGCTCACAAATTAACTCCAGCCAGTGTAAGGGCCCGTCTTTGATAAACCTTGCTCAAGTCATGATCACGTGTCAAGCTAACCTGTTGACGCAAATTTCGAATAAGCTATATAGGGCCTTAGAGGTAAAGTACAACAAATGGAAAGTAGGTTAATTACAAACTCTAACCAGACATGACAGGGGCTTTTCCTTGAAAGTCACAGTTTTCTAGAGCTTGGTTCTCGGAAAACTCGAAAGAGATGATTTGTCTATAGACAAATAGCCCTGAATATTTTTGACACATTTCTTATTCCTATAGCCCCAACTCAACGTGAAAATATAAACGTCTTCTTTTGCCTTCCGCACGAACTGCGCGATGTCGATGTCATTTGTTCACCTGTTCACCAAGAGACTTCATGGCTCCTGATTCACCTCGTTTGTTGTCTTCGGTTGGCGCATGAGATGAAGAAAAAAAGAGACAAACCCCGCTACAGGTCCAGTGAAACCCGCTTTGTTAATCTGACGACTGCCTGGGTATTATAGCCAACTTCTTAAACCAAAAACACAGTAGCCTGAGAAAACAGCCGACGTCTCGCGAGGTCGCAACTTGAGCCATCGCACAACAACGTCTGAGAAACGAGCGCAGAAATTCCATACTGATGACGCATCACTACCCAAATCTAGGTAGTGCTTCTGATTGGTTGAAACGCGAGGGAATTTCGTTTCAACCAATTAGAAGCACTACCTAGATCTGGGTAGTGACGCGTCATCAGTATGGAATTTCTGCGCTCGTTACTCAGACGTCGCTTTGCGAGGGCTCAAGTGGCGACCTCGCGAAACGTCGGCTGTTTTCTCAGCCTAAAAAAGGAGCCGAGTGCAATATGCCCGGGGGGTAGGGGTGGGGTACTGAGATATATTAGTGCCTGGGAGGTGAGACACCCTGGGAATTTTTGGGGGGTGAGAAATTTCTGGTGGAGTTCATTCTCTTTGATTTGGGTAGACAGATTTTGGCCGGCCATATTTTAGGGTTGATGTAAAACGACCCTACCTCTGGGTTGTCAAGTTTATGTCAAACCATTGCGCAAATTTCATTTACAAGTTTCAATTTTTTTATGCGGACAAAAAGGACTTTTTTAGGTTACGTTCTTGGCTGTTGGACTGTTAGGCTCTTGGCTGTTGGTTACTTTTTTTTGGTATAAAAATTTGGCCCATTCTTTCCTCTGCGTCACTAATTCACCTGAGTAACTTCCTGTGGTGATATGAAGGTACTTCCTTATCTAAAAATTCCCTTTTTCCAGCACATTTTTATGGTTCGCTGGTGGCCGTATAACTGAGGAGATTCCAATACAAAGATGGTCACCCACGCAATGGTCACCCAGTTAGCTCTTTAAGCCCTTAGAGCGCCAGTTGGTACATAATGCCATATCCTGGTCAATATGGGAAAGATCTTAATATCAAAATCTATAGAAAGTTGGTGTAGCTTTTAACCCGCAAACCAGCTCCACTTGTTTCATCAACTTACAATTTTACCGGTTAGCGGTGAGGGACACTCAAATGAAAGATACAGTGCAACCTCGATGTAACGAAGTGCCAACTGACTGGCAAAATGTGTTCATAATAACGGGGGTTCGTTATATCGCGGTTCTTTTTCATACATTTTACTATTACTGGGCGGAAGAACACATTTCGTTATACCAGGGTCTTCGTACGTTATGTAGGGTTCGAGATATTGGGTTACACTGTATTCAGCAAACACCGTATTTCAACATGTCCTGTTTGCTCCAGTCTAAGTACCAAGAAATCAATGATGTACTACAAAATATCTAACCCTGGAAGTTTGCATGTTTAGGTTTGTATACGAGAGGTGACTTCTTGTCCCTCTAACGTGTTTTCTGAATATTTAGTCTCTTGGCTCGTTTAATAATATGGCGTGAGAAGCTTTCACCTTAAACATCAGGTTACAGTGGAACCAAGATATAAAGAAGCCCTACGTAACGAAGACCCTGGTATAACGAATGATCTTTCTTCAGCCCAGTAATAGTAAAATGTATTGAAAAGTACCCAGGGTTATAGGGGTTTCACTGTTGCGCGAGAAGTGTTTTTGCCTTTAAGTCTGAAAAGATTAAAGTCATACAACTTTAAGATATTTGCTTGGGAAAAGTCAGATTCTTGCCCCCCCCCCTCCCCCGGCCTCCGTTATCGTTTTGGACGAAAGCAAGTCGCTGTGTCTTCACGTCAAATGATGCTATCGCCCCAATACTCTACAGAACTCGATTATACAGTGATTCGCTTAACCTAATCTTTACGAATAGTTATTTAGCTTCCGTTTGCAAATTATTCTTCTGAGTGATGAAAACCTATGACGGCCGATTTGGAATCAGGTCCTGGGAAACACATTCAACTAGTACTTTCCAAGAGTACGGCATGAGATTTTTGCTTCGTCACGCCTTAAAGTGATAGAAGTAGCCCTTTGCTGTTAACCGTGGAAGAGGTATCTGGCTTAGCCTGAGTTCCAAAACGTTCTTCGAAATTTTGGCAAAAACAACTACGAAATAATATACTGCTCCTGACGGATTGGCAAACAGACGATATCCTAGCTTCCAACGAAAAGAGCAAATGACACCTTAGCGTTTACGCTAACCCTTTCTTAGTAGTAAATAGGACCTGATCATGTGTTCCTACCAATTCAATCGCCCTCATAATATGATCGGCAGACTTTGTGTTCGTGTGGCTGTACGTAAATCATGTTCTAAAACAAATCGTGTTGCTGACTAATTAGATGTATTTTAGCTCATTCTGTGTTTCCATCCGACTTAATCGCTTTCTTGATGAGCAACTTCCAGCACTGAAATTCAAAATATAACAACCGGAATTTTATATCAGTCTCTGATCTGGGAATTTAAAATGAATGCCTCGCGAATCTATCTTTCCTAGTAATTTCATTGTCTTTCATGAGCTTCCCCTCCCCCGTATCGCTGTCGTTGGATATACGGGGAAGGGGTGCCTTTTTCGCGTTTACAGCGTACAAAAGAGTGGGAAAATATGCTGTTTTAGTATGTGAACGAATCTACTGTTTTTGGCTAATTGTTGAGGTACAGATAATGTGCAATAGTTGTTTTAGGAATGTGGATTAAAGGGTAAGGGTTTGAACTTCCAGGTGGATCCTTCCCGTGCATAATTTTACTAAGGAGCCCCCCCCCCCCCCCCCCAATTATGTCCTTGTGTTTGATTGATCACTGGCTCAGTAATAGAAAGCATTGAAGCGGAGTAAATGAGCTGGGAAAGTCCCAAAGATTTCGCCATTATTGTTCTCCCAAAAATGCTTCAACCAATTATGAGTACTTGTATCATGTGATGTCAGTTAAAGGGGGTTAAAGGTTGAATGATAAATAACAATCTTATCTTATGTTTTGACGCAATGTTCCCTGACGTTTTCACACAAATGATGGGACATTTTCTAAACAGAGCAAAAGTTCAAAGATCATCCTCAGAATTTACACAATTTACAGAATCTCAACAAAATAAAAGCCCAAGAATATTTCTCAGAATTTCCCTTTAGCCTCACCAAGAACGGCTTTTCTTTGATCACAACCGATTACATTGATCGGGCCTACTAGGAGGGGCTCAAAGTTGAGTTATAGGCTGGGTGACGGCTAGGGAAAACGAAAGTAAGCTTTTTTTTTTCAGAAAAAAAGGTGATTCCTGGATTCCACTTAAACACGCAGTAATTTTACAAAACAGGAAATATTGTTTAACCTGGTGTTTTTGGGGACCAGTCATTAAAAGTCAATATTTTCGGCAAGCAATAGATTTGGCGAAATTATGAGACACAGCAGACCCACCGATCAACCTTTCTAGTCCCGTGAATGCTTCCTTTATGTGTTCTCACAGGCTTACCATCTGTTTGCATGAATGGTGTGCTGTGCATTGGTTTATCAAACAACTGTAGCATTTCTGAATGCGAAATTTGGAGCTCTAAAACTGATGAAATTGAAATCCAAACTCCCTCAATTAGTGCCAATTCCGCATCACCAAAGTAAACGCAGAAAAGCAACAAAACGTAAATTGGCACCCCGTGGGGTACTCAATAGGGAATTTAAGATGGGTCATTACGGTTACCCAGTACGGTTGGACGAGAACTGGGGATCTGGTTCGAGATGTAATGCCCATGACCAGTTCTCATTCGTTCACCCTCACCGTAGCAGTTTTATGACGGTGAGTTACGAGAAGGCTCCTCGTACCGACGACTACGAAGGCAATTATTAGTATTTTAATCTGCATTTCAGCCGTATTTCCGCTCTTGGAGTCTAAAACATCTTTTCAGACGTTCTCTTTTGAGTTTTGTGGGTGGATTCAACTGCCATATTTTGCACATTTGTCTTATCTAAAGTTGCATTGCGCTAAAATGTGAAGGCAAGCGCCATCTCGGTTATCTCTGTAAGTAAAGTTTTCATATTCAACTATTTATGCGCTGCTATTTATTCATTTAGCCCCAGTATGTTGCTTATTTTTTTTCATGACCGATTCGCAAGTTTATCTCCATTTGTTCGCTGTTTCTTTCTCTGCCGTTTTGCTGTTGTTTTTTAACTACATTTGCTGCTATCCAACTCTTCAATTTGAAATGAGTCAGGAAGACATAACATAATTTAACTGACTTGTATTTCTCGTATACTGATAAGAAACGGTTTGTCGCTGATATGGCCAGCAGCATAAAAGTAATTTAACGCTTCTCGAACATCCTGAAACGACTTTTCTAAGCGGCTTTCGAAAACTCTTTATTCAGTCACAGTTTGTTTACTTTATTGTTCTTACCGGCGCGAAGCAAGGGCCATCGTTCCCGCCAAAAATTTGTTGGTACTCGTCCCAGTCCATCTGCATGAACTCAATACTCATCTAACAACATGTCCTCCATCAAGCTTGAATTACCTTTATAATAAATTTTCGATATAACGCGCGCTCTGATTGGTTGAAACAGCGTGCCTTATCCGAGTCCAGATGCATGGAGTAGCCTGTGACGCCATTCTGCGGGCGCTGGCAAGCTGAAAACCTTTCTTGCGCGCGCTTGCAAGCTGTGAAAAAAACTTGATTTCTTGCAATTAAAAGCCAGTTTCTTTACAAATGTGAGCAAAGCTTTATTATAAAACAAATAAAAAAGCCAAAACTGTGCTTTGTTCTGTGATACAGCAGTCAAGGAAGTGACGAGAGCACTCAAGAAGTGGGGAGAAGCACTCGCCTGCGGCTCGTGTTCACCCTACACTTCTTTCGTGCTCTCGTCACTTCCTTGCGTGCTTTATCACAGAACAAAGCACGGTTTTGGCTTTTTTATTTGTTAAATAGTCGGTAAAACAAGACGCGATGTTAGTGAGGCGTGGATGCCAAGCATCAAATCATATGGAAGCCCTAGGGAAACAAAATGGAGGAGCAACGCGGCACCCGTCGTGCCCGCAAAAAGAAGATCGAAACACCTTCTGATATACTTGCGGGTCTTGCTCTTAGTTTGGAGAAAAAGAAGACTACTAAGCGTACGGTCATGGAATTTCGAAGGGACCCTTTCACTGGCGATCGACTTTATAAATCGCGGTATAGACCCTACCGTTCAAGAACGTCACGTACTAGTGGTGAGTTTAGCGAACTGAAATATTTATATTAAGTTTGTGAGGCTTATACCTAGAAGATTTCTGTTTAAATTTATTAATATTCGCCAACGTAAACACTTCAATACAAAGATTGCTTCACTCAGTCGCCGCTACCTAGAAGAGAGGAGTGCTACATGATATACGCATCCCCTAACACATCCATTTCCTGCCTTAAATTTACATACTGAAACATATGTTGGCTTTCGTTTATAGCATCTGATGATCTCCTTGAGGATGATGCTTCTGAGGTTGTTGTTCTGGCAGTTGCATGGACGAAATTTCCACACTGGAAACAGACACTAATTTGGAAGGCATGTCTCTTTTATTCATGTATATAACACTGTAAGCTAATGCATGGTTCAATTTTACCTGCTACCACCCCCCCCGGCAACCCCAGGGACAAGTCCAGCCCTTCGGTCCCGCGGGTGGGGAATTGTTTGAAGCCGTCTTGTCCCAGGGGGAGGGGAGCAGGGCAAATCGAAAATAACTTCTTGTTGTTCTTGTGAAGTACGTCACTTCTCGGTTGACGCCGGACCGCGTGGAGAAGACTACCTATTTCCAGGGAGAATCTCTAGAATTTGTAGCACACTGGTTAGAGAAGAATAATCTCTCAAAATTAAAATCTGTATTCGAAGTTACTTTTATTTTAAATTGTTAAACGAATGTGCGTTTTATGCGTCCTCGAATGGACGGTGTTCGTCACAAACAAAGAAATGTTTCTTCAGCGTATTTATGTATATACTAAGACAACTTAAATAGACTCTATATGAAAACGGATGCACGGCTTTATATTAATGAAACAAGCTAAGAAAAACTCCTTTAAAATGCTGCCATCAATTTGTTCACGGGCCTCCTGTACGTATGTGCTATATTTAGAATAAATCACGTGGCGAAGACCATTTCTTTACTCGCTAGCCGTATGCCAGTGCGGTTAGAGGTTTTTCTTCAGTTTTCTTTTTCAAATATAGTGTTCATGTTTTTATCACATAATACATGTAGTGTCCTTCGTAAAAGAAACTCTAGAAAAGCGTTTAAGTTCTTGTCAAAACGTCCGGTTTTGCTATAGAACGGAAAGCAATATCGTAATCTATGTTTTGTACACAAAACAACGTATTTGTGGTCGATGAGGAGTCCCTGGGGTGGGGAATTGTCTCTTTCTGCGTGCCTGGGGGTGGGGAATAGACCGCCAAGTGAGAACAAAATTGGAAATTCCCGGGGGTATGCCCGGGGGGGGGGGAGATGGTAACAGGTAGAATTGAACCATGCATAAAGCTTACAGTACATGTGTTATGGTGTTTAGCTACCTTTGCAATCTTCCGTGACTGGTATCTTTTCACTTTATTGTAGTTGAAATCTTGAGTCACAGTCAATAAATCAATGCAAATATTTTGGGCTTTGAAACCATAGCTTGTGTTAACTTTACCTTGTTTTTATTTGTTTGTGGGCTTAAAATTATTTTTATTTGTGTTATTATTAGGAGTATTATTATTATAATAATTCTTGGCTTGCTTGTTTAGTCCCTGAAGCACCAGGTCCAAACCATGGAATGAAGTGCCAAAGAGTTCATTTGACTGACAGAACCTTTCTGAGGATGTGAGCTGTTCCGAGAAGAGTAATTTTTGGATTAATGCTGGCTGTGCCTGGGACTCTTTCAACATATTTTTCCAGACACTTCTTAATGACCCCAAGCACACCAATTGTTTTATTACTGCCTTTGGGTTTTCACTGGGCATAACAATATTATTATTTGATTTTCATTCTTATATATACATAATGTAATTGATTTATTTTTCAGCATGTTGGTTTCCTCTACGTGTATCATCATTTTCTTGTAAGAGATGTTCAGCTGTGGGACAGTGTGCAGCAGTATTCACTGATGACAAATGCATTGTTGTGACTGCAGATGGTATTATATACATACATAAATACATACTTTATTCGTCCCACAAGGGCTTTACAGAAAAAAGGTACAGAATAAAAAGAGAAAAAGTCAATACCTATAGGAATTTTACATAATTACTTGTATAAATTTTACATTTATTGACCTGTATAAAATGAAAGTCAATACTAATAAGAATTTTATATTACCTGTATAAAATGTTACATTAGGTTTATGAACCAGTTTAATATTCTTAGTTTCATTTAAACTGCTTTTTTGATTTTTTTTTTAAATAAAGCGATTACAGGTTTGTTTCTTTGACAATTATTGATTGATCTCACTTCTTCTTTTTAGGACGATTTGATCTCAGTGTATTTAGATATCAATGCACTGTTTGTGGCAAGGTATCTTCGCCATTAGATCTTGCCAATCTTGTATGTTATTGGTATTGGCCTGCCTCCATAGTGAATACACAGTATGTCTTTACCGTAGACATTCTCACAAAGTGGGACTTGATGCAGAAACGCCTCCCTGGATCATCTGAGAGTGGTTTTTTTAGGTTCTTTGGAAGATTTTTCTATTTTAAGAGGAAGGGTAAGTTTGTTGGAGAGTTTGGAAGAGAGGGCCATGGCTTATAGGATGGTCCTACTTTATTTGCATTTAATTCATACTGTTGATTTTCATGCGTGTAACTGCATTCCTGTCACTCCCTCCCCCTTCCTATCATTCTTCTCTTGGTTGTTGTTGTTGTTTTCATTTCCAATTGGTATCGTCAATCTGTTATTTAAATTTTTCCTGCATACTTATCACAACTACAATTATATACAGCAAAGTTTGCCAGTTGGCAGCGTCAAACATATTTTAACTGCTGTTGGTTCACTGTCAGATAACTGTTAGCTAACAATTTCAACACTTACAACAGATTATTAATAATAATATTATTATATTGAGTTAAATCGCAGAGCATAAATTGATTGAGGATCGAAGTTGGCAAATTCTATCTTACGTAGAATACAACACTAAAAAACTCACAGAAATTCTGCAGTACACTTCCTCACTCCTTAGAAAATGTTATGTAGTTGTAAATGATTCCTGTTCTGTTTTTAACTATATAGGTGGGTGTTATTAATGACAGTGCATTCAGTATTGCCGTTAAAGAGTGGAAATTTTGCTGTCATGAGTTAAACATACTACAGTCCAAAGACTTCATTGGGTGCCCAACCTGTGCCGTGTATCAGCATTCTGCTCATGTGGATGGGAATGCCAAGTTGTATCGCTATAAGTCAGCTGGAAAGTATGTATTCTCATCACTAGTTGTTTTAATCATGTTGTAGTAATTATTGACAGCAAATACAAGGTCTCATTGTCTGCTGAAGGGCTTCCATTAAAGTCCACCAGGATGCTGTAAGTGACACAAAATTAATAGTCCTCTGTAGACAGCAAAGAAAATGGCTAATGGCTCATTTTGACAGAGATGTACTCAGTACCTGAAGAAGTTGATATAAGACAGATGTAAAAGCTTTCCAATTTTTACATGATACTGGTATGTTCAGCATTGACATTGCTGACACCATGTGGCCTTGCTAGCTTGTTTTCTTGAATGATATTACTCAGTGAGAAATATGTCCATGTGAGTATCTCTTTACCTGATGATAATGTTTGAAAGATTGAAAGGGGTAATTATGAGGTCAGTTCAAATCAGAATATCTGGCAATCAGCTTCACCTTGAGAATCCTGGCAGCAGGCTATTTACGGAAGAAATCTTGAATTGTGTGCTTTCATATTACGAGGCGAACATTTGTGGTAGTTTGGAATAACTTAAAAGCACTTGCTTATGTGAACAAACAGTTTACTACTAACCAAGCTTCCTTGCATTTGTATCATTGGTTACACCATCAACATGTGTGGCATTTTCTATTTTCAGTCTTAAATATTGTTGTGTTTCAGGCGAAAAAGAGACTGTTATTATGGAGAAATATTTGTTGCAGATAACAGCAAAGTAGATGCACATTCATGGAAACTGTGTACAAGAATACCAATCAAACTGTAAGGCAAAGTACTTTTTGTTACTGAACAATAATAATATTAATAATATTTATTTACTTATATAGCGCTATATCCAGAGAGCTCTATAGCGCTTTATAAAACAGACCTAGCCGCCTTACAATTTGCATGGCTTACAGAAATAAAATGATATCAAAAAATTTACAAAGTAGGTCCTTAACTAACTTATATTAATACAAAGTGGACCATTAACTAAAAACCTTACAATAACAAAAAGGCATAAAATCTAAACTATTAGGAATTATTTTTACTGTTAGGAATTACTATAACTATTGAATTATTTTCCTAAATTAATGGAAGAAGGAATGAAGAAACCAACTAACAAGCAAACAAAACCAGTCAGTCCAAAAGGAACAATCAAATATATGAATACTAAATTGCTTACTCGTGTTAGTGCCTTTAGTGTGTCTTTGACCTCATTTCAGTGCTTTAAATACTATCGTGTGTAGTTTAACTCCTTTTTTTGTCTCCAACATACCTCAATTTGTATTTTCACTTACTCTTGCATTTACATTAAGTATTAATATTGTTGTTCCTTTTTATTGTACCTGTTAGAAGGAAACATCGAACAACAAATGTGCACATCCTCTGGTGACGCAACCAGTACATCCTCTGGTAGTGCACTAGGTACATCCCCTGTTGATGCCCCCGGCACATCTTCTGGCGACGCACCTGACACTTGCTCCTGTGATGCACCCGGGACATCCTCTGGTGACGCACCCAGCACATCCTCTGGCGATGCACCCGGCACATCCTCTGGTGAGGCACCCAGCACATCCTCTAGTGATGCACCTGGCGCATCCTCTAGTGATGCACCCAACACAGCCAGTGCGTCCTCTGGTGATCTTCTTGTAAGTTTACTTTTGCACTACCAAACATACAGGCAGTCATTCAAGTGTCCTTCAATGGTACCTAGTATGTTTACTTGGCGGTGACATGGGAGATGGGAGAGTGATTATATCAGGTTATGCGAATACAGAGGGATCCTTTTGTATTAACCTTTTACCAAACATAGCCAACATGCCGAATGGTCCTTGATGTCAAACCCGTTTTCACGTAAGCTTGCCTAAAGCGGGAACCAATGTATATATAGTTCATTGTGATGCTTCTGAGTGTGATGAGTGTGAATGTGATGTTTGCGTTTATTACTATGCAATTAACTGAAACTATACCTTTGGTTTTCTCTGTCTTTCAATAGCAGGCAGGACGTTACTGTTGTCAGGATGATAGTCCCAGTGTTGTCCGTGGCAAGATTGCGCTTGCGCAAAAGGGTATAAGCTTTGCCAAGACGCAAATTGTTCGAGGCGTTCAACTTTTCGGGGCAGTGGCAAAGGGCGATTACTCTGAGTTTACTGAGTATGCTGTTGATAGTGCTGTAGAAGGAGGCAATGATGATTCAGAGTCTGATGAGATTGGCTGGGACGATATATCCACAGAAGTGCAGAATCCTTTTGTCATGGATGAACTTCCTCATGGTGATCAACTTGTCACCTTTGTTGAAGATGATGTTGGAAATAGCAGTTCCGAGGACGTAAATTTCAAAATATCCCGGGAGCCGGCATGCCCAGGACCAGCTAAAAACCTTCCGCTTTCAGTGATCATTTGTCGGAGCACCCCTTTTGGTAAACCCTGGATCTCTCACCCCAATTATTTCAATGAGTGTAGTATTGACATCAACACCTACATCAGTCTATTCGACTATCTGTATATACCAGCAACACTGAGACAAAACACAACCCTTTTTTCAGGATCGGTGTAAATTCGGCGCAGCATGTTAACCGGATCCTTAAAGGGTATGGCAGGCTTTAGAGACCAGGCCTGCGTATAACGCACACAGTCCACCCTTTTTCCGCAATTTCAGACAAAATCTTGAACTTTTCCACAATCTCATCAGAATTCGCCAATTCTGGGGCGTATCCTTGTTAGATGTGACCCACACGGCACATCCACGTCGATACCCTTTTTGCGCAATTTCAGACAAAATGTTGAACTTTTCCACAATCTCATCACAATTCGCCAATTCTGGGATGAACGCTTGTTAGATATAACCCACACGGCACATCCACCTCGATTCCCTTTTTTGCATTTTCCGACGAAATCTTGTAGTTTTCCCCAGTCTTGTCAGAATTCGCCAATTCTGAAAGATACGGACGCTTTTTAGATATGATCCACACCCCGCATCTACCTCGATTATATTCTTCGAAATTCCCGAGTAAATGATGTATTTGCCCCAGTCTTAATGCAACTGGCCAATTCGGGGACGTACGCTTGTTAGATATAACCCTCAGGGCACATCCACCTCGATTCCCTTTTCTTGCAATTTCCGACAAAATCTTGTTCTTGTCCCCAATCTCACCAGACTTGGCCAATTCTCGGATCTATCCATTTTAGATATAACCCACACGGCACATCCACCCGGGCTCGAATTCCCTCTCATGCACCTTCATACAAAATCTTGTACCTTTCCCTAAGCTCACTAAATATACGCTTGTTAGTTATGACCCGCACGACACATCTACCTTGATTTCCTTTCTCGTATTTCCTTGGACTGCGAGCCGGTCTCTTTATATCAGTTAGGTTCAACCGATCCTAAAACGTGGGCGCCTTTCCCTCAGGTTCCCCAAGGCTCGTTTGCTCGCTCGCTCACTCACGTGATAAGCTTGCCCGCTCAATTGACCGAAAAGGGATTGTTAGCAGTCTAGTATTAGTATTTCCTTCCAAAATGTTTTGTTCGCCCCAATCTCACCCGAATTCGCCAATTTTGGGATGTAGGCTTGTTAGATATGACCCATATGGCACATCCACCTCGATTTCCAATGTCGCAATTTCCGTCAAAATGTTATATTTTCCCCAGTCTTACCAGAATTCGTGAATTGTGGGTTGTACACTTCTTAGATACGACTCACAATTCAATCTACCTCGATTCCCATTTTTGCAATTTCGTCCAAAATCTTGTATTTCCCCAACCTCACCAGGATTCGCCAAGTAATGGGACATATCGCCTTCTAGGCTGAACTGCTCAAATCTACCCGTTTTCACAATTGAGACGTTTTATGGGGCGCCATACTGGACATTATTACAAACTTTTTTAATATATGCTCAACTTCAAATTTACCTGCTAAACTTTACATTGAGTATTCTCATTGCTATTTTTTCTTGCCAAATTCCTTCTACATATGCTATGTTTCACAAAAAAGTTTCTTGTGTTCTCATACAGTATGGTCAACTTTACGTACCGTATGGTATGATGCACCGCGCGCCCAACCTCGTCCCCAGGGCCTTCTCCTCGTTCAAAATGGCGGTCGGAGAAACCCCTGGCCAAGGCTGCTAAATGGCTCCAAAAAATTCATTAGAATTTCGTCACGGAAACACGATGAAATGTATTCGTTTCGTTTGAACAACGGTTTCCGATTACGGAAAACAAACAGGGCCGCCATACGCTGGAAACAACCTCCGAAAGAGCCATTTCATCATGTGTCACGTGATAAAATACTCCACGATTCTTGGAGTATTTCAGCAGCCTTGGCCAGGGTTTTCTCCGACCGCCATTTTGAACGAGGAGAAGGCCCTGGGGACGAGGTTGCCGCGCGCCGGTTTCTCTAAAATAGACCCCAGACCCCTCTCGGCTAGTGACACCGCCAGTGATAGAGGAAAGAACGGAAAATTTTCGGGAAGCGTTGACAAATATTGCCCGTCAAGCTAGATCATTACAAGAAAACTTTAACGAAAGTAACGTGCAGCCTATTGAGCAACCAATGCTTGAAATTGGACTACATACCGATAATTTGCAGCTGTTGAATGTTGGATTTTGTCTGGATTATTACGGCGTTAAGCTTAGTCTATTCATTGCACTATTTGATTTCACGGTATTTTGTAGATATTGTAACGATAAAGGACAAATTAATGACAGAAATGAAAACGGATTTTAATAACTGTCTTAGTATGGTAAACAAATTACCTGTTTTGTAGCAGTTGACATTAATAATAATTATAATAATGGTAATGATGATGATGATGATGATGATGATGATGATGATGATAACAATTTTTCAATATTAATTTATCATTTCTTTAAGCTAGCCTATTACAGGCTTACTAATTGGGGACACTTACTTATTGAAATATAAAGTTATAAAATCCTAAATTACAATTGATAAGATGCAAGTATTAATAAGTTATAATAAGGTGCAATTACTATCTGAGAACTCTTTAGTTTACATGCGATCGAATTCAATATTAATTACAACACTTGGGACAGTTTCCTTTACATAGGTCATCTGCGACCAGACTGGTAAGATCTTTTTTCCGAATATTCGATGTTAATGCCGTTAGAGTTGGTTTTTCTCGTCACTGGAGCTAAGTTAGACAGTAGACGTGGTCCGGCGAAATATCTTAAGGAGTGTTTTCCGTATTTGACAGTGTTAAATCGACTGGGCCCCTGAGAGTCCGACAGAAAGACGTACTGTACATGACTGCTGAATGGAAAGCGGCGATCAGGATAAAAATGTAGAAGTGCAAAAAAAATACAACAAGAAATAGACAGTTGTCCCCTACTTCTGTTCTACTAAGACATTGTTTAGGACACACCCTAAAAAGTATAACTTGAGTCAACATTTTCTACTTTACAGTAAAAAATCATTTAAAACAATGTTGAAGACCAGTGACTATAGGTTTAAGGGTTTCCAGTTTTATGTTCCTTGTTCCTTTATGAATTAGGAAGCATTTCACACACAACGCTTACAAGCTCCACATAGTGTGTTACACTTTCATTCCTATTTAAGTATGTGGGTATTAAGGAATGAAGGTAGTCTAGTTGAAGAAGCGATGAACCTCCTTCAGTACTAAGACAGTGGTAATTCCATTGATTGGTTAATTCTTGCAAAGATTTGTTAATACTGCAAAAGTACAAGATGAAGTGATAACAAATGAATTTTCTTTAGTGGGTCCAACAGACCAGATGCTTCCATCATGTGAAACTCATCTGTGTAGCTCTTAAGAACTCCACTAGTCACGTCCCTGTGAAGTCTTTCTGCTCTTTGGTTATGGACTGAGCTTCCAGTTATCATGCTACCACGGCACTCCATGGCACTCCAACATCTTGCCGGCTGCACCCACATTCTCGAGACCATGATCACTTCTAACTCTTGAGGGTATTCCATGAATTTGGCATGCATTTTGAAACAGTCAAACTGTGTCTGAGTTGTTGTTTTTAGCACAGTATAGGTATGGAGTCAGACTGGAATACCCATCAATAGCCGTATGGATTACAAACCGCCAGCGTATCATCTTGTGATTGCCATCGATATGCCATAAGGCATTTGGACATCGCAAATTGTATTTTCGTGGACAAACATCGAAGCGCTGTTCCAACTGGATCCAGCTCACGCATCAGTTACTTAACTTTCCATCGCTGCACCTATATTCCCCTGCTATACAGTGCGCCCAGCATGCGAGTTTGCATGATTTCTCTTAGTTCTCCGTCTTTACTGGAAGTCCAGTTCTGTTCATCATTCATTTTGAACTCTTGCCTCCTTCTACTCAAGGTTTTAGTAGAAATTCCGAGTAGTTCTGCTATTCTTACCTTAGAAAAGTGCAACTAACAAAGGAATTCTATTTGCCTTTTGGAAACTTCAAACTTCAAACTTTGGTTGACTTCTCGCCTGTGCAGTTTCTCGCACATTGGTGGCAAAACAGCACGCGAATTTTAACTTGTCTCCTGCCGTTTTCTCAAAGTAAACTGGAAGTCTTTTCAGGCATGTGAACAATTCATCCATATTGCTATGAAAGTTGTCCATTTCCAAATCGTGCATAGTTCGTAGAGGAAAACTATGGAGAAACTATGGAAAGAAGCAATAGTTCTGCTGCCGCTTTTTTAAAATAAAAACAGTTCTCCAGCCTCTGCAAGCCTTTCGTGTAACTTTCAAAGGGTACGAACGGAGAAATATATTGTTCTGCTTCTGCAAGTAGCACTTTTGTCCATTGAAAAAAATATTAGTCAGGTCTATTCTCGGAGCCTGCTGCAAAAAATGGCCAAGAGGGGCCTGGGGTCTATTTTGGAAAAACTGGCGCGCGGTGCATCATACCATACGGTACGTAAAGTTGACCATACTGTATGAAAACATAGGAAACTTTTTTGTAAAACATAGCATATGTAGATGGAATTTGGCAAGAAAATATAGCAATGAGAATACTCAATGTATCGTTTAGCAGGTAAATTTGAAGTTGAGCATATATTGTAAAAGTTTATAATAATGTCCAGTATGGCGCCCCATAACGTTTGAAATAAATAAAATGCAATAGTTGTGGGTCATTAAATTTATTAGCGTGTTGATTTCATATAATATAATTGCACGTGTTATATTCTAATCTATAGATTACGGGAAAGTGAATAAAACACATTGCAGTATGCCGGAGGTATGTTTCGCAGTAAAAATAACCATGATAATGAGTGGGGACACATTCAGCTGTATTTTTGTTTGATTGGCATACTGCCTTTACAAAAGCAGTTCACCGTACGTACGAGGCTGATTCAATCAGACAGCGCCAGCGTTGTCCACAAGCAGAATAAAGACTGATGATCATTGCTTCCATGCGTGTTAATTAAATGGTTTGTCTGCTTCTATATAACACGTTAACGTCTGTAGCATAAAAAAACGGCGGATAAGGTATTTTATCGTATGACCCGTGCGGCCCCTCGCGTGCTTACAATAGCAAAATTATTTGTACTTGCAAAATCCCCGTATGAGGTCCGTACGCGATAGCGTGAGCAGGGCCGGAAAAATCCTTATAGTGGTCATATGATAAAAAACGTATTTGCTGAGTTAGGTCGGGCCGGACGGAAAAATGTTTGACTCTCGGTCATGGCGTACGGACCGCGTACGCCATGTCTCGAGTCAAACATTTTCCCGTCCGGCCCTCCCACTCATTCAATAAGAACATATTCGCAATCCGTCAATTGAAATTCTGCCGGGTCTAAACGACCAAAATATAATTATTGGTCCTCCATCCCCACCCTCTCCCCTCCCCGTTTATGTCATGGGATACATACGGCTTAATCTGAATTCTTCGGCAAACCATCTCCAAGTCATGTTCAAGAAACCCCCAAGTTCCAAACGTAGCCACCACATAAACTCCATTTTAAGTAGCCTCACATTTACGATCGATATAGTTCACGAGTGCAGACATTTTTCAAACAACGGCATCTATTTAAATTAACAGCAATGTTCAAGTAATAACAACATTCCCAACCAGATGTGCTGCGGAAGGTCGGTCTGTAGCATTCGATAGACTGACTCGGGGTGGAACGTGCTATCCCTCAATAGGAAACTAGACCATGCCGTGTAATTCTTTAGCCTTCAACAGGTGCTTGAAGAATTTAACGAAACCCATGCGGGGTAAAAGATAGGTTCCTAACTTAAACAGTTAAAAGGAACGGCGTTAAATCTAAGGAACCGTTAACAAATCTAACAGTCTTTAAATGCTTTATGGGCGACGCAAAAAATTGCCCTTCCTGTAAATGGGAATTCTCTGAAGGATCCCCCAGTACAAGTGGTGCAGCCACGTCCGTATGAGTCTTGGTAACTAAGACACATACATGGCTTGCAGGGATGGGGCAGCCGTGAATAATTCTTCGGTGACGGTACACTTTCCCAGCAGTCACAGGCAAAGCTCGCGGTGCATACACCACCACATGTTCTAGAACAGAAGATCATGAAGCCAGCATTAAAGGTGGGGCAATGCCAAGTTATCATGGTGTCACTTTCAAAAACGGAGGTTTAACACACCCAAAGTTTGCAAGTCAAGATCATATTATAGCAAAGATGAAATTTACTGTCGGGTGCTGTTACTCAAAGCCATGATGGAAATGAATTGGAAATTATCAGAAATTGGCCCTGTCCCCCCTTGATAGGGGAAATGTGTTTTGACAATAAAATTGCATCTATCTATGTGGAGGACGAATTATGTTCGTCAACCAAAAAGACAAAAAAAATTAAGTTTGGCTAAATGCAAATATGAGAGAGAGACGTTGACATACCATCGGGTGAAACGGATGAAGTACTACTTCCCTCTGCTTGAGAGGCTGTAAAAATGAAAACATAATCTAAGAGACCACATACGCAGAAAGAGGAAAAAATAACAAACTGAACGTTGATATGGTGATCAACGTTTAGGCAGATATGAAGATGAAATGATAGCTTGAGGGGCTGTTTGAAAAGAGGAGAAAATAACAAATAGAAAGTTAGTCAACATGTTACCACGTGATTAACTGCTAGCTCCATATTAACAACTACTAGCCGTATATTAAGAGCAAATAATACAAGATTTCACTCCACAAAAGGCAAGTGGACATACCAACAGACGAGACGGGTGTTCCCATCTGACATGCAACAAGTCAAAGCTGATAAAGAGAAAATCGTGGTAGAGGGATCGTATATATGGAAAGGGGCATCATCAAACAGGCATCACGAAAAAAGGCATCACACTACAAGGCATCACGCAAAAGGGCATCATGCAAAAAGGCATCACACTAAAAGGCATCACGCGAAAAGGCATCACACAAAAAGGCATCACGCTAAAAGGCATCACGCAAAGGGGCATCACGCTAGAAGGCATCACGCTAAAAGGCATTACGTTAAAGTGCCACTGGGACCAGAATTTTGGTATTCCATATTTTTCCATTTTCGAAAATAGTCTGTGGTTGTTAGTCACCTTGCCAAATTTCAACTCATTACGACGACTGGAAGTCGCTTTTTTCGGACGGTTTTTGTCGAGATTTTACGGCCGCCATTACTGGCCCTTGTTCCGGAAGCCGGCTTGCGAATTAGCGGAAGTGACGTTAGAGGCTCACCTCAAACTCAGTACCTTCCATAACGGTTACTTGCCACGGGAAATTTAACTCTCGTCGAGGGAAGATTTCCTAGCTGCCAACGGTTTGCTGTACGGCCTTGAAATTTTCGTTGCTGCAGCAGTTATAAAGGGTATTACTTGTGTTGTACAATGCTACAACAATAAATCCAACCACCGAGCTGGTATTTCGCTTCATCAAAGCCTTGCAAGCGGACCCGCAATGGAAAAATGGATAATGTTCGTACTCACACACAGTGCAAATTTCAACCCGAGAGGTATTTTTGTCGGCTGTTCTGATCACCACGGACGAGTGTTTCCAGAGGGCTGTTCATGTCGAAGGATCCCAGAGGTCGATTATTCCATTGTCCTTTCCAACTATATGGGAAAAAAAGATCCGGAAAAAACGAGACGAAAGGTACCTAATCTTAACGCAGTTGAAGTGATAGTTTGTTTCTTTTTCAACGCATCCACCATTGTGCAAAACTTATTTTCTTTTAACGTATTTTAAAATTTATTTTGCTTGTGGAAAACCCTTTCAGTTCTGCCGTCTGCTAGCGCGAACTGAGATCTTCGGCGTAGTCCTCATAAAATGCATCCTGGGCGAATGCAGGACCGCCGCGATTAAGCCAATAGTTTGTATTGCTTAGCTTTTTTTTCTTTTTTTTTTTGGTTAATTCCGCGTGTGTTAATATATTTCAAACCAGTAATCGCTTAGAAGAATGGTCATTTATTTTATAGCATACCATCCTGAATGTCGAGAAACTTTTCTCCTTATTCCCTGTCGGTGAAGAGTCGATTGACATTATTGTTCAAAATATATAAACTAAAGGATTCAACAGGTCGGCTCGTCTTGCGTGGAAATTTAAGTTGGGAAAAAATATCACACGCCACTATTTGTCTAAGGGGTTTACAATGTTATTTCTTTTAACTGTCATAGCAATCTTAGTAAATGAACTACCCTGAAAAATGATTAGATTTCAAGTTATTATTTTTACGCAATGAATAAAGCAAGTGAAAGCTTCGTTTCCTCGACGGTCCGCATGTTGTTGTTGAGCAGCAGAAAATTTTCCTTGTGGCTTTGATTTGCACTACAAATATTTAGATTCCGGTCACACAAGACCTCTAGTTCTTAAAAAAAAGGTCTTGGTTTATTTCACATTTTTCGGCTCAAGTTAAGAATTCTACAAAAACTCCAAAATATTTAGAAACGCCAAGCACTGTGTTTCAATGCATTTATCGACCACTGTACTATGATGGACACGATAAGTTTCATCAGCTGACTGCCAGATGACTACAGCATTACGGCTCTTCAAGAACGTTTCCCATACTATGCTAAGAATGGCCAAAAATCTCAATGCTTTACAATATATAATGAATATAAACAACGGCAGACAAAATATAGCTGCTTTTATTTCTCCAGCGAAGCGAACAATAAAACCAATCGACCAACCAATCGATCGCGAGGATCGCGAGCATCAAATTCTAGAATTTTTATAGGTGTTTTGTCTAAATTTCCAAAGCTTAAAACATCGGTTTCTCGAATAGCTGGACAGCGACTTATCCGTTGGATAAGAGTTGTCCGGTCTTTGAGCAACTTGTGCCTGAACTGTAATCACTGTATAAGCATTATTTCGCGCATATTTTGAACTCCCGCCAATAAGGCGAGCAAAACAACTTTGAACAGTTTGTTTACAAGCTTATAAGTTGAAATCTCCTGACATCCGTTCTTACATCGTACAGTAAGAAAAATTCTTCATTTGCCGAATAAAATGAATCCCCCGATGCTTCGGAAGCTAAAGACTGTTCCGAATCGTAGAAATACTCTTCGGAGGTTTCGCAATAGGTATCTCGAGTCAAAACACTAGGAAACGCGACTGAGGTGAGCCTCTGACGTCACAAGCTATCAAATTGCGCAATCACCCAGGAACACGTTTTCAGTAATGCGGACACATTTTACGCAACTTTGGAGCTAAAAAATATTAGGATGGACGGTTTCTTGTTCAGTTTTCTGGGTAAATATAGACACAACGCGATATTCTGCGACAGAATTTGGCCGAAATAAACCTACGAATTTTCGTCTCAGTGGCACTTTAAAAGGCATTACCCGGGGACACTGCGTGATGATAACGGTGGCACGATACTAGTTTTGCAAATCGATCTGATACGCGTACAATATTTACCGATATTTCTCATTATTTTTTCAATATTCATTTACTGATGTCAATGTTATTACCTCAAACTCAAAATTCATTTTGTGACGTCATCAGTCAAGGTGGAGTCCAGGCTAAAATAAAGGGAAAAACGCGTTAAAAACGCACTGGGCTCTGAGCAACAATGCAAAGCTTGATATATATCAACAGAGCACACACAAACGGGACCGAAAAATGGATTCTTTGAAAGAACACATGCAAGTGTCTGTGCCTCTAAAGATTACGCTTTATATAAGCAACAATTTCGGGTGTCTGTAAAACCCGGAACACCCCGGAACACCCCGGAACACCCCGGAACACCCCGCAACACCCCCGGAACACCCCCGGAACACCCCCGGAACAGCCCGGAACATCCCATAATACCCCTGAACACCCTCGAAACAGCAAGGAACACCCCCGGAACACCAAAAATAGTGGTCAGCGGTCAGACTGCTCACGAATTGACTAAGCCGAAGACCTCCGAAGATTCCCAATTCTTCATAAGACTTTTGCGGATCACCCTGAGATTTCCGAGCATTTCAAGAATGCTTGGAATATTCTCGAAGCTTTTAAGAACAGCGAAAAAACCATTAATTAATGTGAAAAATATATCATGCACGTGACCTTCATATCAATAACTTACGATTTTCAGCGATATGAAAATGTGACAGTTGAACTGTTAATTAATTCTGCATTGATTTTTCTCGTGCGAGGTTTGCATTATCACGTTCAAAAAACAGGTGTGACCTCAAGGACATAACAAAGCCAAACGATACAGTGTCACGCAACGCTATAAGGTCATTATTCCGAGGTCACACGATCGTCATCGTTTTATTTCCACAGGCGCATGGAAATGTTTGGCCGCCGGTTCGTTACGCTAATATATACACCTCATTGAAAAAAAACCCTCAGTTTATATTAATTTGAAGTATCATACCGTAGCCATGAGTGCTTCAGGAATGTTAAAATCCGAGAACGTTTTTCCATGTCCAATAAATTCCCATCTTGCAGCTTTCTCTTGTCATATTTGAACGACAACGTCTTTGCAGTTAGGCCTGCATATATTTTTGGTTAACAAAAACGCGTAGCTCGGAAGATAAATGAGTAGGAGAAATGTGCGCCTGCAAAAAAGTACTCACTATAATTTTGTAGAGGTATCTGAGGCCTTATAATGTAGGATGTCACAACGTAACCCGGGAGCAAACGGATCGAACGAGTTTACACTCTTATAGCGAGAAAAGGAACAAGTATTTTATTTACTTTCACAAGATCTAGTTAGACTTTAAGAGAAAAAATTCAGTAAACGAAAAGAGGAAAATATCAACAATGAGAGTACATATCACATTTCCTTGAACTTTGCAAAGTTCGTGTGCTCCATCAATAAGCCAACTTTATACGTTGCGATAAACCTTGAGTTACAACTTACTTCTCAAAACTATTCAAACATTTTTCTAATTGGTCTTTAGAAGGAACGGCGGTGTTTCTTTGCCCAGTTCGTACAGTAACAGCACGTGGGGCACTTATTGAGAAAATGCGGTAGCACTAGCTACATAAATTGAAAAGGAACAGCCTTTACGGAAACAAAATAAATCCTATAGACGTTTAGCAGCCTGCAAAATCTGTTTTGTTTTGCGTGCAAAATCTGTCACGCAATGCCCAAGAGTAAGTTATCGCGACCGTGACGTGTTATATGGTGAATTGAATTATTATTCGGGATGCCCACCCCCAGAATTTTACTTATAGACGTCACATCGGTTTGTCGAGAGTTATAATGCAAAACTCGCATCAGTTACAACAACTTCAATAATTGAATTGAAATATTCAAAATCAAATCTTTGTCGATCTAAAGGCCACCAATGCTTTTTTTTATTTTATTTTTGTCATTTTGTCTTCGGGTGATCCGCAAAGGTCTTCGGAAAAATTCGGAAATCTTCGTTAATCTTCGGAGGTCCTCGGGTCAGTCTATGCGTGAGCGGTCTGGCCGCTGACCACTATTTTTGGTGTTCAAGAGTGTTCCTGGCTGTATTGAGGGTGTTCCGGGGCATTATGGGATGTTACGGGGTATTATGAGATGTTCCAGGAGTGTTCCGGGGTTGTTCCGGGCTGTTCCGGGCTGTTCCGGGCTGTTCCGGTGGTGTTTCGGGGGTGTTCCGGGGTGTTCCGGGGGTGTTCCGGGGTGTTCCGGGGTGTTCCGGGTGTGTTCCGGGTTTTACAGACACCCATTGGCGGTATG